>CAUYRT010047076.1:0-98859 GCA_963574885.1 Lepilemur ruficaudatus
TAGTCCCAGCTACTTGGGAGGCTGAGGCAATAGGATTGCGTGAGCCCAGGAGTTTGAGGTTGCTGTGAGCTAGGCTGACGCCACGGCACTCACTCTAGCCCGGGCAGCAGAGTGAGACTCTGTCTCAAAAAATAAAAATAAATGAGGGTAACCATAGCACCTATATCTCAGTGCCCAGCTCATCATAGGCCTTCAGTCAGTGTTGACTGAACTGAGTAGGCGGGAATTGCCAGAGTGGTTTTGTTATGCTCAATATTTTATTAATAGATGTAATCCCAGGTTTCTATGAGGAAGGTAGAAATTGTTCACTATTAAAAAGAAAAAAGAAAACTTAAAAAAAGATGAGGAAATCTTCACATAATATTCTTAAATGATGTCATAACTAAGTCTAATCTCTAACTTCTATACTTACTCATTTTATTGAACTTTGATGGTTTCTTGGTTATTTTTTCTTATTTGGTTATTAAGTTATTGTGCATGTGTGTATAGGGTTATATCTCTATGTATATATATTTTTCCAGGTTTATAATGTTTAAATAAAAGGAGATATATAATGACTTTATATCTGTACATATTAAATATATCTTTCTTGTAGATTGATCCAACAAGAACAATATCTGCAGGGAAAGTGAATCTTGGCGCCTTTAGGACATACCCAAAGGTAATTTGTTTTTTCAATTAATTTACTTTTTTAGAGACAGAGTCTCACTATGTTGCCCAGGCTAGATTGCAGTTTCTAGCTGTTCACAAGCATGATCTTAGTGCCCTATAGTTTTCCTCCTGCCTCGGCCTCCAGAGTAGCTGCGACACCAGGCATGTGTGGTAATTTTTAAAATTATAAGTCCTTGTAATTCTTTAAATCCCAAATATTTGACCTATTTTTAAGGATATCACTGTCTTTTTGTTAATAACAATTTAACAATACTTCCAACAACAGCAGTCAAACTATCAAAACTGTCTCTAGCAAAAGATAATACATTTATGTTACATACTGTTAATTTTACCAGAAAAGCAACCTTTATTTAATAATAAGTATTTGTGTGCCCATGGCATTCTGACAGATAGTAGAGAAACAGCAAGGTAAATACATAGATCTATTTCCTTCCCTGACGGGAGCCTGCAACATGAAATAGATATTAGAACAAAAGTACATCACCTAAGGAAAAGAAAAATAAATCTATGAGCCAGATGCAGCTTAGAGCCACCAAGTGGTGTTGGAGGAGGGTAGAAGCAGTATTTTTTTTATTAGAATGTTTATGTTGAATATTTGCCTCCCCAAAATTAATGATCCTATAAATAGAAAGCAACAGAAAATACAGTGTTTTTCTTATTTTATGTATTTTTTATTAATCTTCTATTTTTTTTTTTTCCATTTAGGGTTACAAACCTCCTGATGAAGGACCTTCTGAGTACCAGACTATCCCACTTAATAAAATAGAAGACTTTGGTGTACACTGCAAACAGTAAGTAACTAAAAAATTTATCTGATGCCAAGATCATCATAAGAAACTTTAGATATCATCCAGTCCAGGTCATTTATTTTACAGATGAGAAAAAAGGCTCAGACAAAATGCCTTTCATTCGTAATACATTTTTACATAATAGTAAAAATACATAAATTTAGGCTAATGTTTACATATTTTAGTTAATAATTATTTTAATCTTTCATACAACCAGAACCATTTGCTTAATGTATAAAGATACTTGGTCCATACCAAATTAACAATTGAGATATGTTTTGTTCAGGGCCAACCTGATACTAGTATGTCTGCAGCCCTCAAAGTATCCAATTTCCACTTAGCAAAGATTCTTTCTAATCTTTCCAAAGTTAAGAAGCCATATTAAAGAAGTTAAAGTTATAAGTATAAAGCATAAGAAGCCATACTAAAAGCTACTGAATTATATACTTTTTTAAAATGGTGAATTTTATGGTATGTAAATTACATCTTAGTTTTTTTAAATGTTAAACCAGTGGGAACAGTTTTCTCTACCTTGTAAATATATCTCACCACCTGTCTTACTGTCTCCTTCACCCGAGCTACTGCCATCTGGAGTCTGAACCATAGCACTAGCCTTCCAACTAGCCTTCCTGCTTCTACCCTTCACCCCTCAAAAGTCTTTTCTTAAGCAGACAGATTCTGTTAAGATGTAAGGCAGGTCATGTTCTTCCTTTTCAGAATGACTTCCCATCTCACCAAGAATAAGATTGATAGCCGTTATCATAAACTGCACAACCTTGTATGATTAGGCCCCTACAATCTCTGTGAACTCATCTCTTTTCACTGAACTTTATGCTCTCTCCAATCCACCCATATTGGCCTCCTTAGGGTTTGTCAGATGTGCTAGGCAGGCTCATGCCTCAAGGATTTTGTACTCGCTGTTCCCTCTGACTGGAACATTCTTCCTTATTTCCATTTGGCTAACTATCCTTGAATATCTGTTTAAGGGTCACCTTAATAGAAAATGTTCATTGGTCACCCTACCGAAAATAATACCTTCCTGTCACTCTGTGTCCCCTTTCCCTGATTTCTTTTTCTTCCTAGCACTTGTTACCATCTGATATATTTTTGCTTCCTTGTCATTGACCCCTTTAGAAGGTGAACTTCATGGGAACAGAATTATTCACTGCTGTATCCTTGCATTTAAAACAGGGCATGGGCTGGACAGAGTGGCTCATGCCTGTAATCCCAGCACTTTGGGAGGCAGAGGCAGGAGGATAAATTGAGACCAGGAGTTTGAGACCAACCTCGGCAACACAACAATACCCCATCTCTACAGAAAAATTTGAAAAATAAAATAATTAGAACAAATAAGTATAAAACAGGGCATGGCACATAGAAGGGTGAGCACCAAAAAAAAATGTTACTCAAATCAATAAATGATTATCTAGTATCCCCTTTTCTCCATCTCTCTTATCCATATTTCAAGGAATATTTTGGCTACCCATGTGCTACTGCTTACTCTTATTTTTCTCTTTGGAAATTCTTAGAAAATTCCAGAATTTCTAAAGTTGAGTTCGGAAATATATCTGGTTTTCAGTCATCTCTGACATATTTCTATAAAAACAATTCTATTTTTCAGTTAGAAGTTTAGGATTAATCATTTGGTTTACCCTATTGAAAAGAATTTAGGTGGGGATGCAGTGGTTCCTAGCACTCCGGGAGGCCAAGGCAGGAGAATCACTTAAGCTCAGAAGTTTGAGACCATCCTGAGCAAGAGCAAGACACTGTCTCTACAAAAAATAGAAAAATTAGCCAGCCTAGTGGCTAGCACCTGTAGTCCCAGCTACTTGGGAGGCTGAGGCAGGAAGATCACTTGAGCCCAGGAGTTTGAGGTTGAAGTGAGTTACGATGACACCACTGCATTCTAGCTGGGCAACAGAATGAGACTCTCTCTCAGAAAAAAAAAAAAAAGAATTTAAACCATTCCTGTTTGAGAGAATTGCTCCTAGGGCTAGAAACACCTTTGCTGTGATACTTACTTTCATTTTTAGAGTAAGTCAATGTTTTCTCTTTTTTTGGAGACAGAGTCTTATCTTCAGAGTCTTGAAAATAAATGATTCATTTCATTGCAAATAATTAATGAAACACAGTGCCAAGTTGAAAGAGAAGGGGTTTTGCTGGTTAATACATCCATTCTGATTTGATGATGAGCTATTATTTGCAATTTATATCAGCTTTTCTTCGGAGTTTTTTCCTACCTTAAATCCCAGATCATAATGCACACTCAAGTCTATTTTAAACATAGAATCTAATGTAAGCATTAATTTTTTTTTTTTTTTTGAGATGGCATCTTGCTTTGTCACCCAGGCGGGAGTACAGTGGTACAATGATAGCTCTGTGCAGTCTCAAATTCCTGGGCTTAAGCAATCCTCCTGCCTCAGCCTCCCTAGTTGCTGGAACCACAGGGGTGTACCACCTCACCGTGCTAAATTTTTGAAATATTTTTGGAGATGGCATCCCACTGTATTGCCCAGGCTGGTCACGAACTTGCTGGCCTCAGGCAATTCTCCACCTTAGCCTCCCAAGTTGCTGGGATTATAGGCATGAGCCACTGTGCCCACCTTAGTGACTAATATTTTAACTTTAAAAAACCTTAGTGGAAATGGGACACAAAAATATTTTTTTTAATCAGCTTGTATTTTATTAGCGTTATAAGCACATTGTTTAAAAAGTCAAATGATTCTATGAAATTTATAAAAACAGTAATCTTGTACCCTTCCCTTTCATATCTCCCAGAGGCAATCACTTAAATATAGCTATTCCTTTAAGTATTTACCCTCATACCTTCAAACAACATGCTGATAATGCCACTTCTTGATTTTCAGTTCTAGGCAGTATCTATTAGTGACTTCCCATACAGCAGAGAATTTAACTCTATGAGTAATTTTGAATGCTCTTCTTATTTTCAATTCTACTAACTGAGATGTGCAGCAAAACTTTGTATCAACCTACAGAATTAAAACAGTAATTATATGGAGGTGACCCATAAATTATAAAACATAAAAGTCTATTTTAGACTCTCAAGTTTGAGTTCCCTTACTTGTCATCTTTCATAAATCTGACTCTCTTTTGCTATACTCATCCTCTCTTTTTCCCCCCTCATGTCTCAGGCATAACCCCTCCTTTCTAAAGCTGATCTTTTCGCTTTAGTGCCTGCCCCCATTCCTGCCTCCCCACTTCTAACCGTTCCCTCCCTCCTGAAGCCTCATTTCTTAAATACCCTCCTAAATATCTACACTGTGTATGTGAAAATAAAGACTGAGGTTTTGTTAACAAACATAGCTTTTTATATCCTTTCTCTCTCTCTCACTAGCTATATGGCTTTGAGTAAGGTCTTCAATCTCTAATGTTTCCTTGCTATAGAAGGGAGATAATAAATCCTTTCTCATATGGTTGTAGAGAAGATTAAATCAGAATATATGTAAAGTGCTCAGGACATAATAGATGCTTAAGAAATATACTGTTCCACTTCTGCATTTTACTGGCTGCTTCCTTTCTGTCTTCAGACATGCACAAGTGTCTTAATCTTGAAAAGACCTTCACTTAATTCCAGTATCTTGAATTTTTTATTATATTTCATTTCTTCACTGCTAACCTTTAATAAGCAAGCATTTTTTGTTGTGTCCATGTGTGTTTATCTTTTGCGCACTAACCCCAAGTTTGAGCCTTTGTCTCTCCCCATCTGCCCTGCTGCAGTGGCTTCCTTTGTGGTATCCCTGCCTCCAGTTTGTCTCCTCTAACACATCCTGATGGTGCTGCCATAGTCAGCTTTTTAAAATACCCCTTTGGTTGTATCACTGCTCTGCTCAAACACCTTCCATGAGTCCCACGTTTAAATTTCTTAGCCTTTTATGTAACGTCCTTCCCCAGCTAGACCCCAGCATAGCTTTCTAGATTTGTCTTACACATTTCTTCTGATCTTGCTAGATTGTCCAGCTAAACTGATTTACTTGTTATCCCTTACATGTCTTTCCTTTTCGGGTGTCGATGGCCTCTGCCTAATGCCCTCCTTGCTCTCCACATAGCCATACCCTAGACCCATGTAAGGGTTACCCTAAATCCTACCTTTTCCCTGGGGCTTCTCAGGCAGTTCTAGCTCCAAGTGACCACTGGAACTCCTCTACACTAAGAGTACTTACTATCTCTTAGCCTTAATTGATAAGTGATTCATTTTATATATGTACTATAGCATTATTTATTGTTATTTGGTGTATATGACATTTAATTTTTTGTATGGATTCATACCAAATCCCCCATGTAAATGGTGAATTCCTGAAGGTAAAGAAGTCTCTTGTGCTTCTTTGTATCCATTGATGTACAGAACCTACTGAGATATTTAAATATGTGTTATTATTTTTAAAATGTTTTTAAGACAGTTAACTAGATTTTTCTTGCAAGATCCTGATGATAAATTAGCACCTTTGGAAGTAGGAGCATTTATTTTAGTTGCCTTGAGGACCTACTTTAAAGTATGCTTTTCCAAAAAGCAATAGGTCCCAACTAGGGAGTTAGAAAGGGAGGAATGGGGAATCTACATGTCATTTTCAGTATTTTAAAAAGGCTAACAAAATTATAACTGACCTTAAAGAGGCAGCTTGTTCAGTTTATGTGCTGTTGGCTGGACACAAGTAACATAAGTAAACGTGTCCTTCAGACGTTCTGATTGGCTGTTAAAAACATTTTGGGAATTTCTAGGCTTCACAGAAGAAAAAACAATAAAACAAGGAAGTTTAGTAGACAGAAGACTTGAAACTATACTCCTGAAGTATAAGGAAACCATAGATAGCTATTGTTCTGTTGGGCTAAAAACTAAACTATAACTGTTTGACTATAAAATGTAGTTTGCTTAAATTTGGCCATAACTTTTACGTGATATAGTTGAATTTTTTGTTTCACTTACTAAACTTGCGCTTTCATTTCATAGATATTATGCCTTAGAAGTCTCATATTTCAAATCTTCTTTGGATCGCAAATTGCTTGAACTTTTATGGAATAAATACTGGGTGAATACGCTGAGTTCCTCTAGCTTGCTTACTGTAAGTACTATACTTGCAAGGAATGCATTTGAATTTTATGTAAGCTACATAAGCCATTTAATATCGGAAACCTTTTCACAGAAATGCTGTATCTGACTTGGCCAAAACACCAGGAGGGCTGATGTGGGATTCTCTACCACCAGAGCTGGATCAGGATGCTAAGCCAATCCAAGGTCTCTTGTTATGTACCATGGAGACAAAGGTACATGACAAAAGGCAAATAGAGTTGGCAGATCAGAGTGAGATCTACCCCTGCCTTAAGGAGACCCATGGAGGACAAAATAGAAATACTGTTTTTGTACAGTTTGTCTCAATCTAGGACTCTGGTTACAAGTGACAGGATACCTAATGAAACTAGCTTAAACAAGGAAGGAAATCATGTAAGTTGCAAAGTCTAGGAGTAGGGCTTACTTACCTCAGGCACGGCTAAGTTTGCATTCAAACAATATTATGAGGTCTTAATTTTTCTCTCTTAGCTTTGATTTCCTTTCAGTTAGCTTTAGTTTCAAGCTTCATGTGAAAGCAA
Source organism: Lepilemur ruficaudatus (assembly GCA_963574885.1). Classification (NCBI taxonomy): domain Eukaryota; kingdom Metazoa; phylum Chordata; class Mammalia; order Primates; family Lepilemuridae; genus Lepilemur; species Lepilemur ruficaudatus. The sequence goes on from CAUYRT010047076.1 coordinate 7,065, forward strand.
AATGGCAGCTTTAGCTTTAGACTTACCAGCCTCACACTTTCGTGTTCAAAGAGAAAGTCAAAGTACAGACACACACTCTATTCCCAGGCAAAGCCTCATTGTGTCTGACTTGCTTTACTTAGGTCACTGTCCTTAGACCTGCTGTAGGCCAAAGGATTGAACTTAATGAGTGGCTAGACCACGGCAAGTGCTTCACTGCTGGTGTGGGGTGGAGGAAACTTCTTTAGGAGCACGGGGACTAAGAATGGGGAAGGAGAGTTCCATAGAGAGAAGTCGGAATATCATTACCTTAAAGCAACAGACGCTGGGAACAAAAAAAAAATGATATTCACTGATATATCATTAAAGCCTAACATATTTAGAAGGATGTAAGCTTCTCTATATTTCAAACTAAGGAACAGTTTTTTACTGTTTTAAAAAAGTAGGTCATTTCATATAGTACAGTATGCATACTGGTTAGAACCACAGGATTTGGAATAAAATAAAATGGGTTTGGAATAACTGCCACTTTACTAGTTCTGAGTGACCTTCAGAAAGTTATTTCATGTGACTGGGGCCTTTCTTGGGTATAAAATGATGATACTACTGTATACATCATTAAGTACTCTGAGAGAATTAAACGGGGTACTTTATATAAAGCAATTAGCAGAGTGCCTGGCATATAGTAAAGCCTCAATAAATGATTATTTTTATCTTTTTTTGGTGCATTGTATTCATGGAAAAAGACCTCATTTGAGCCTATTTACTATGATTACTGGCAAGCTTTCTGTTCTTACTTTACCCTCAGTGGTCAGAAGTAGCAAACTGGAAGGAAGAAGAGTAATAACAAACATTTATCAAGTGCTTTCTAAATATCAGACACTGCTGAATGCTTTATATGTGTTGTTTCCTTAGAGGCAGGTATCCTAATAGCAGCCAGAGTGACACCTGATGGCAAGGGGAGAAAACACTGTAAGAACAGTCTGAACCTTATATAGAGCCAAGCAGATCTACCTACCAGCCCTATGGCTATCCCTGTATTCCAGCACTGCATGCATAAGGTCATTAATAATCAAGAAAAGGTTAAATTATATTTCCTCCCTTTTTGCGGCTTTATATATAGTACATTGCAGCATTTTGAGAAAAAATATGTAAATACATGTTCAACTTCACCCTTTCCCCAACTAAAGAAGTTAATCACAGCATATAACCTAAAAGCTACCAGAAAAGTTATTTCCTAATTTAAGAAATTAGTTCTCTATATTCATTCTCTGTGCGTTTGAAATGTAATCAAATGTATTTTATTGTTATTTTAATAGTATAACTTTTTCTGATAGCCTACATTTTTATGGTGTCAGTAGCTTAATCTCCTAATTGTGAAGTACTCTATAAACTTTAAAGTTTTTCCCAAATCTATGAGGGGGAAAATAAATTGGTTTCCTAAACCATTTAGATCCAGACAAAATCAATATAATTGCATCTTTAAAAATATTGTAAGTTTGTAAAATAATTAGAACTGGTAGCATTTTTTTCCTTTATATATTTATCCCAACTTCTTTTTTAAGCAAAATAAGTGTTAATGATTTATAGCTTCTGCCACTCGATAATTTTTAACAAAGTAAAATTTCTATTCCTCACTCAGAAGGATTAAAAAATGAAAAAAAAAAACTAGTGAAGATAGGAATTTGTAAATTACTTATCTGAAATTAACATAAAGTAGGTAAAGGTAAAAATTTTGTGCACTATTCTAATAGTCTTCAATAAATACAAATTAAGAGTAACTTGGGAACACCTGGTTATCAACACAATTCAGATTTAGATAGGATAGTTTCCTTTTTGGGTAATCATATCCCTAAATTTCTTTTGATTCTTTTGTATATGAGTCTCAGCATCACAGGCTAAACAGCACCAAAACAAAGCCTATCAGAATGATGAGTACTTATCTTTTAGATACAGATAATACCCTGCATAAGACTTCATTGGCATAACTGTATTTTAGATGTTAACTTTTAAGTGGGCCTTTTTAAGGAATTATCTATACAAAATAATCAAGATAACAGAACTTCGAAGGAAATCAAACATTGACTCCCTATAATTACATGATGAGAAAAAGATTCAAAAATGAATGTTTCCATTTTATGATAAAATGAAATCAATTAGAATTTTATGCTTGTTTTTACACTTTCAAATGGATATTACTCATGAAATCTAAAATCATACATTCATAAACATTAAACTCTATCCTATAAAATTGGTGGCAATAGCCTCTTTTAGTCACTCTATATAAACAGTGAACCAATTGATTTCAGATTTAGCATTTTTTTAAAAAATCACTCAAATATATGCAAAGTTAATGCTTTTGGAGAATTACAGGAGTACGAAAGAAAAATTTTAAACTCTTGCACTTTTTACCATTAGAGAGTTCTAAGACATTAAAAAATATTTTTCTGTGATTTGAGGAACAAATAAAAAAGAAAAAATATTTTTCCCTTTAACCCATGAAAAAATAATGTTCACAAAAAATGAGATATTTTTGTTATGCAGGCAAAAAATTATGCTTCAGACTGGAATCATTTTGAATTTGTGTTATTTTCCCTTTAAAGAGAATCTGGAAAGAAGAAAGTCCTGTGAAAGTAATAAGCAATCCCAGGTGCTTTCAATCGATTCTCTTTTGTACGGCACTTCCTAGCAATCACATTATTATTTTTTTTTAACAATTTTTTTCCAGCATATTATGGGGGCACAGCAATCACATTATCGCCATAATGAAGTTCCTTTGGGTGACTGAGTATCTTTCCTCCTCCACTCTACCAGAAAGCTCTCTACCAGAACTTTCCTTCTGGCAGACCTGGGAAAGTTAGCTAGAGAGATCTCAGGGGAAGGGCACTTGTGAATGGAGAGGCATATATCTCCTCTCTCATCACCAGATTAGCTGGCCTCTGTCCATTGATAAGAACACTCATCATAAAAATTAAAAATACAGGAAAAAATTGCTGAAATTTATTTTTCTGCCACACAGAAGTGGAGCAATAGCTCTCAAAAGTAAAACAAACAATCTGTAAATAATCGGTGCAATATCTGTGTGGCTTTCTTCACATTCTAATGACAATTCTCAGAGAACTCCCAGCTGTGTTTTCCAGAAAAGTTAGTGATCACATCTAGCAAGGTTATTGGTGCTGTGGCCAGAGCCTACCTGAGCCTCAGACACCGCCCCCCCTTCCTGCTTTCCCCAGTCACTCCCCTTCATTTCCATAAGCAAATATAGGTGAAATGGACCATTCAAACTGTAACTTTTTGGAAGTCTACTGTGGAAGCTCCGAGCAGAGACTCAGAACTGGTAGCATTTGAAGGAACCCTCTGTAGTTAGCAGCTGTGATGGCAAGCAAATAACTTTCTATGATTGGTGGTTGAACTGCATTTCCTGTATACTGTCTTATAAACTGAGCTCATAGAATAACATATTAATTTTTGCCAACTTGTTTTTTTAATCTTTACACTCTTCTGAAGATTTAGGAAAGACATACAATATATACTTCATAACTTTATATTTGTGAAATTTTTTTTGTATTTTAGACTGCAAATAAAAAATGATACCCCATAAAAAATCTTTTAACTATAATATATTACAGTTAAGCATACCCATGTAACTATTAAAATTTTCTTTTTAAAAAGTATGTAATATTATAGAAAACGTATATTATAATCCATTCTACCATATGTAGGTGTGCATGTGAGCATATAGCAATACTCTGAAATAACTGTGGTTATATCTAAGTGGAGGGATTATAAATGTATTGATTGTCTTTATATTACCCTACATTTTCCAAATTTTCTGTAGTTATTAAGTTTATAACCAAAAAAGCTAAAACATGTTACTTTTTAAAATATTGTCACCTGTACTAAATCTAAAAGTTCAACAAGAACAATAACAAAATTAGCTAACAGATATTAAGCCTTTACTAGGTGCCATGGACAGTACTAAGAGCTTTATCTTCATCACTTCATTTAATTTTTACAGTAGCCTTAAGGTAGGAATGATTGACTCCCTCTTCCATTTTCAGAAGAAGACCTGGAGGTGTGCCTCGGGCCTTCTAGCTAATCTGCAGCAGGGCCAGATCTTTGTACTTCAAAGTCTCCCATGATAACAAATGTTAGATTTAAGTAGTCAAAGAGGAATATTACAGATTTAATCTTGACATTATAAAAAGGAAAACACCTACACTTGAAGTGCTTGCACTTGGAAGGAGTCTTTGCAAGTATAATTTTACTTCTTCAGGTTTTCTGGTGGAATTCTTTGTAAGGGAAATGTTCTGTGTAGAAGAAAATTAACTGACATAAAAATATTTAGATATTTTTAAATTGTAGACTTGTTATTATGTACTGACACAAAACCATTTTCCCCACAGAATGCAGACTATACCACTGGTCAGGTCTTTGATTTGTCTGAAAAGTTAGAGCAGTCAGAAGCCCAGCTGGGACGAGGGAGTTTCATGTTGGGTTTAGAAACACATGACCGAAAGTCAGAAGACAAACTCGCCAAAGCTACGAGAGACAGGTAAGAAAGAAGCAAATCTACAAGATTCCTGCCCCTAACTCTTTTCTTTCAAAACTTGCAAGTAATAGTAGGATTCAGATTCCTTAGAGTTCAACTTAGTTATAACTTAGAATGGTACCTGAATATTAACTTCTTGAGACTTTTTAAAAGTTGGCAAATGCAGATGTTAACTCTTGGCAAATGCAGGTTTTAACTTTGAAAATGTAGGTTTTAACTTTGAACATTAGATAAAAACATTAAAGGCTTAAATCAAAGGTCTGGGTAGTGTTATAAGACACTCTCAGTCACCATTTCTAGGTTCAGCTAGAAAGTATAACAAAGAAAACTAGCCCACATTTTGTTTGGTTTTTTGAGATAGGATCTTGTTCTGTCATCCAAACTGGAGTGCAGTGGCCTCATCATAGCTCACTGCAACCTCAAACTCCTGGGCTCAATCCATTTTCCCATCTCTGCCTTCCGAGTAGCTAGGACTACAAGCATGTGCCACCATACCCAGCTTTTTTTTTACTTTTTTGAAGAGATGGGGTCTTGTTATATTGCCCAGGCTGGTCTCAAATTCCTGGCCTCAACTGATCCTCCCACCTCGGGCTCTCAAAGTACTGGGATTACGGGCATGAGCCACCATGCCCAGCCCTACCATTGGATCTTAAAAAGAAAAAGCTTAAAAGTTTTTGCACACCTCCGGCAGGGGTAGGGAACCTGCGACCTTGGGGCCACATGTGGCCTTCTGGATCCTTGCATGTGGCCTTTTGACTGAATCCAAATTTTATAGAACAAATCCTTGTATTAAAACAGGTGGGTCAGAGAAAGATGAAATTTTTCTTGCCTCCTTTGGTGCTTAAAAAAGAACAGTCTTAAAATCAGAAGGCCACAGGTTCCCTACCCCCTAACCTATTACACACTAATCATTTTCTGAGGGATTAAATTAGGATTTGTTAAATCTACCAGATTTCAGTTTTTCATAAAGTTTTAAATCCCACCTGGCGCAGTGGATCACGCTTATAATCCTAGCACTTTTGGAAGTCTGGGGCAGGAGGATCACTTGAGGAATTTGAGACCAACCTGGGCAACACAGTGAAACCCTATCTCTACAAAAAATTTTTAAAGCCCGGGCACGGTGGCTCACGCCTGTAATCCTAGCACTCTGGGAGGCCGAGGCGGGTGGATTGCTCAAGGTCAGGAGTTCGAAACCACCCTGAGCAAGAGCGAGACCTCGTCTCTACTGTAAAGAGAAAGAAATTAATTGGCCAACTAAAAATATATAGAAAAAATTAGCCAGGCATGGTGGCGCATGCTTGTAGTCCCAGCTACTCGGGAGGCTGAGGCAGTAGGATCACTTGAGCCCAGGAGTTTGAGGTTGCTGTGAACTAGGCTGATGCCACAGCACTCACTCTAGCCCAGGCAGCAGAGTGAGACTCTGTCTCAAAAAAAAAAAAAAAAAAATTTTTAAAAATTAGCCAGGCATTGGTACCAGTTGGATATCTTGGTGCAAAACTTAAAAAGGAAAAAAGACCAAAAAATAAGAAAAAAATTGCCTGGGCATGATGGCATGCACCTGTAGTTCCAGCTACTCAGGAAGCTGAGGTGAGAGGACTGCGTGAGCCCAGGAGTTCAAGGCTGTCATGAGCTATGGATTATGACACTGTATTTCAGACTGGGCAACAGCAAGACCCTGTCTCTAAACAAACAAATAAATCCCAGAGTATTGGGATTTATGATTATATCTCTCTTAAATTGTGCTTCTGAAATTATCTTTTACATAATAAGTTAGTATCCCAAATTTTACTACCAAAGATTTTGTTAGGAACAAACTTGGGATGTGTTCTTTGAAAACTCGTGAAATAATTATGTGGCCCTGTAGACGCATAGATTATATAGGTTTGAAAAGACTATCTAAATAACATTTATTTTCACAAAAATTTCAATTTTAATGTAATGATCAGGGGCAAAAAGGAAGGGGAGAACCGTGTTGACTTCTGTATAAGCTGATATGTTGATATCTTTTTTAAGAAAAACTGGCTTGGTCTATAGGGAAAAGAAGAGAGAAGGAAAGATGAAGTATATATATCCTCAGAGTGAAAGTCATCTTGGGTTTGAGTTATCTCATTCCCTTCAGTGTGTGTTTTTAGAAAGTAAAGCTAGTGGCCTGATTATAAATTATATTTTTATATGGCATTAGGTAAGCACAGACAAAAGTAGAAAATTTTCCTTTTTGGGGTGTCTTCATAAGAATTGCTTGTCTCCTGAATATCGATGGGGTTTTGTCATTGCTTTTTAGAGATAGGGTCCTGCTCTATTGCCCAGGCTGGAGTGCAGTGGCCCAGTTGTAGCTCACAGCCTCAAACTCCTGGGCTCAAGTGATCCAATCTGCCTCAGCTTCCTGAGTAGCTAGGACTACAGGTGTACACCACCACACCCAGCTAATTTTTACTTTTGTTTTTTTCCTTTAGAGATGGGGTGTTGCTATGTTGCCCAGACTGGTTTCAGACTCCTGGCCTCAGGTGGTCCTCCCACCTTAGCCTGCCAAAATGCTGGGATTACAGGCATGAGCCACCGGGCCCAGTCTATCATTGTTTTTATACTTTTTATCATTTCTAAAATCTAAGTCCTTCACCCAGTAACCTAACTTTGACTTTTAATTGTTTGGAAGATATTTGTGATTATTTCAGGGAAAACAAAAGCACAGGATTCTTTAAAATTATTTTTCAAGTTATCCTAAGTAATAAGGAATAATAGATTTTAATGTATATTAGACTTAGTCTATAAGTTACAGATTATGTATAATTTTAGTCACCTTCTAAAACAACTTTTTCCAAAGCAGCTGGCAGGTAATAAAATTAATTGTTATGGATTGCATCATATTTTACATTGTCATTCTCTTGTGAAAGTTCTAGTAAATAAACGGTCAAAAGACATGCAGAAGACTAAAAATCACAAGGGTAAACTTCACATTGGTGTGGTTTGAGGAGTATGAATAAAACTAAAAATCATTATTGGGGGTGCATGGATAGATGGGGGTTGGGAGGGTGATCTTGCATGTTTGAAACAGTTTTCAATTTCTGATATTATGCGATGTGTTTTTTCTTTCCAGCTGTAAAACTACCATAGAAGCTATCCATGGATTGATGTCTCAGGTTATTAAGGATAAACTGTTTAATCAAATTAACATCTCTTAAACAGTCATCGAGTAGTACTTTTGCCTGAAAGCCAGTATGAGAAAAACACTCAAGTAACACTTTAAAACCAGTTACACAAAATCTGATTAGAAGTATAAGGTGCTCTGAAGTGTCGTGAATATTAACATCCTATAATAAAACTCTTTAAAATGAAATTGTCCTTTCATTTTTTTGTAGGCAGAGTTTTACATTACTTTTCTAGCATCTTTTAATGTTCTTGAATGTGAAAAAAATATATTTCTTACATAGTCTTACCTTCTGAATTAGTCAAAGAAGTTCAGCATTTCACTTGCCATAGTGATTATCATACCACTTTTCAATTTGCCTGTACTTTCTTATGATAGTCTGTTAGTAAAATATAATTTGACTCAACACAGTACTCCTGAAAAAAAGAGAAAAATATATATATATAATTTAATGTTTTAATTATTTTAATAATTTATTAGGAACATTTTTAATGTCCCTTGAAACAGTAGCTAAGTCATGCCATAAATAATTTTCTTGAAAATCAAATGACTTAATTAGAGATAGAGCCTAGCACAGGGTATCTAGTCATTCAGATATTCACCACGTGCCCTTCCTAAACTAGGCCCAGTGTTACTCCTTGGAGATACGTTGAACAACCGAGATATGGCCACTGTCCTCACAGAACTTACCATGGAGGCTAAAGCTAAGTTAACGAGAACTTAAGTATACTGCTATGAAGGGAGAAATATAGTGTAATGGGGTACACTTGGGAGGAACACTTATCCCAGAGAGAGGTTTGCAAGATAGGCTTCCTGAAGGGAGTGACCTGACCATTAAGTTGAAATTTGAAAGACAGGAGGACTAGCCAGGAAAAGACTAATAGGGAGATGATTACTATCACAGGCAGGGAGTACGCAGTGTGCAGAAGGTCAGAGACAGAAAGCAGGAACCTCGAACCTTCAAGGAAATGAGATTCAGTTAAACTTGAGTAGCAAATAGGACTTGGGAAGTGATAAGAGATGACTTTCGAGGTAGGACAAGGGTAGATCCTAACAGTTTTGAGGAGTTAAGAGAGCTTTAAACAAAGCAGAAATATACTAGATCAGCAGTCCCAACCTTTTTGGCACCAGGGATCAGTCTCATGGAAGAAACGGATGGGGTTGGGGGGGCAGGATGATTGAAGCACATTGCATTTATTGTACCGTCAAACCACTCTGCTAATGATAATCTGTATTAGCAGCCGCTCTCCTAGCATCACGACCTCAGGTCATCAGACATTAGATTCTCACAAGGAGCGCACAACCTAGATCCCTCACATGCAGAGTTTATAGTAGGGTTCAAGCGCCTATGAAAATCTATTGCCACCTCAGATCTGACAGGAGGCAGAGCTTATATGACAGGACATGAGCAATGGGGAGTGACTGTAAATACAGATGAAGCTTCACTTGCCCGCTCACCTCCTGCTGTGCAGCCCAGTTCCTAACAGGCCACAAGACAGATACCAGTTCAAGGCCCAGGGATGAGGGACCACAGTACTAGATTGTGTTTTCTAAGAGCATCTTGTTCAGAAGTTTGGTAGTGAAGGCTAGATGAGAGCAGATGACCTGGGGGGAATAAAGAATGAGAACAGGGCCCAAGACTGAGTCATGGAAACATCAAATTTGAGAAATGGGCAGAAGAAGAGGAAATCGCAGAAGCAGAGAAGCAAGAAACCTAGTGACTTCATGTGCTGCAAAGGTCAAGGAAAACAAAGCCTAAGAGTTTTCTGTTAGATTTATCAATGAGGCAGTCTTTGGTTAAGTTGAGAAAGCCAATTAATATTAGTATTCAAATACTTTCTTGGACAGTTAATGACACATTAACATTTTGGTCTGTTTTGTATATTTTTAAATAAAGCAGGCACCCCCAATTTCAGATGGCTTGACCTAACCTTCATTTCTTATGCCCCTTAAAAAAAAATGAAAATCATGATTGCCCCCAAAGAACAGCCAAAATCTGTATTTACTGCCACAGTCTCCAGCAAAACCAACACCATATTTAGTCATTCTAGGACAAGTTGGTTTCTCTGACAGACATGATTGAATGATTAAGGTTTTGACATGAAAGAGTTAAGAAGGAGTCATTGAAATCACCATGAAAACATACTAGTAGTTTTCATTCCGAGACTTGAATACAGTTACCCACATTTAATTTGACACTGGTGACCTAATCAATTAAGATATCTTGGAGGGATGGAAATACCTACGCTTACAAGAGCGAGGATTACCAGGGAAAAAAAGCTTTTCAGCCGTAACTTCATTGGACTAATTTTGAAAAGTCTCAGTATTTCAGTAATGATACTTTCATTGGACAAAAAAAAAAGTCACTTCAAAAAGAATATGTTAGCACACCTAACTTTGGAGCCCAGAATCATATTTGACTTAGGCACAGTTGGATTAGACTTGCTGTTATGATTCTCAGCTCTGCCCTTCATATGCTGACCCAAACCTCAAGCTGGTTTCTCCCAACTGGATGGATGTGTACCCCACCATCCAGTTAGGGGAAAGAGCTGCTCACCACTGTCAAAAAAAGCTTCTGACTTCACTCTGAGTTGCCCAACTTGGGTCATGAGCCTGCCTCTGGAATTATATATAGTGATCGTTAAGGCCAATTAAGTGCTACCCCTAAAGTTGGAAGTGGTGGAGTCAAAAACCCAAAATGCACAACTACTACACAGTGGGTTAAATGGATGCCACAGAGACAACCAACAATGTCCCTTCAATTAACTATCCAGCCCAGGCAAAAATAGCCCCAGAAAAGAGAATGTGCATTTTATTTAAAATACAGTTACTTCATTAAAAAGTAAGATTCTTTACAATTTTGTTAACACTTTAAATTTTAATGTATTTTCATGATCACTTTTGGTATAAGTGCTCCAATTTTTAACATTGAGCTTTTAGGAAATCAGGGTCAATTTGCAGCCAACATTCACAAACTAAGTCATGAGCTGCAGTTGACTTTTCCTGCAAAGTATTATCTTACAGCCTTGAGCTACACGAGAGCTGAAAAAGCCATTTTTTCCTAAGCGAAGTCTGGTTTTTGTTTGGCTTCAAATTTTTCAGAGATAACTTCTCAAGCCTTATGGTGATAATATACAGGAAATGTCAATCGTCATAAAAACTTAATCCCAATGTCCAAGTAATAAAACTGGATCCAGAGCAGGACTAGAAGCCCAGGCTAGAGCAGAGTTGGACAGAGAAGTCAATGGACATGGAATGGGAATTGGGACCAGTTGAAGGATACAGCGAAATCCTAGAATCAAAGGTGTTTCAAATTCTCCAGGTTGTTTTATGATCTCAAGGTCCTAGTTCCAAACAATTCAATGAACTTCTGCATATAGTTGAAACATGTATGCATTTAACTGCAGTATTATTTTTATGTTACATTGCCCAGTTATATGAGTATTTCAACCAGCATGTTTTATTGACTAATTAACAATAATACGCCATACAAGGTGTTACTTTGAAATCAATAGTACTGTCAAGAACAAAAAAGCCAACAGGGAAGATAAGCCATTTGTGCACTATTGTTCCTGAATTTGGAAAATAATCTCTGAGACCAAACATCATGTGCTTCCTTAGAGGAATCAAGCCTGAAGATTATTGTCACTGATTAGTATGTGACTACCTGGTATTCAAGACTTTGAAAAATCACTGCATTGCACAATAGAATAATAAACTGCCCAATAGTGCAGCCACTTAAAAATAAACACAGAAGAGCAGGAGCATAAGTAACTTTACAATGAATCAGAGAAACTGTTTGGGGGTTGGAGTGCTGCATATTGCACAGGTTCCGAGTTTCCAAAAACTGTTCTGTGAGTGATGAGGTACAGATGCATAAGTCATGCATGCAGAGAAGAGTTCATTTATATTACTAAGTCTGCACTGTATCCACATGCAGCTGAATTAACTCAACTGAACACAGAATGTAAAGTTTCCAGGGTTTCTATATTTCTGGATTGTTTTAACTATAACTTAAGACATATATTGGTGAGCAATGTGGTTTTATGTTTTGTTTTTGAAGACAGAAATACACAGAATGACAGCTCTTATTTTTGCTCATCCTTATGATGTAAGTAAAAGATAATTGTTTATGGTGAGATAATTATGTTATTCACTGTTTAACAATTGATGTGTCTATGTCATTGTGTTCACAAAATAAGAGAAAATTGAAAAATCTAGTATGTTCTCTCATTTTGGCCTATTTTCAATATATTTAAACAGCAAATAAATTTATCTTTCTGGAGCCAAAATGCTAGTTTTAAGATCTTCAAGTAACTTCTGAAGTAATCCGTCTATAAGTTTCTAAACATTTCTAAACCTTTTATCCAAATATTAGAAGAGATACCATTCATCTTTGTAAACATAAAGTTGTAATCTATTTATTTCATAAAACTAATAAAATGAAACTTAGGCTAACTGTGACCATATTGGCATACTTAAACTTTTGATCTCAGAAATTATAATAAGATTACAAAAATAATATCAGGAACTCTATCATTTCAAGTCAAATTTGGGAGGAAACAGCTAAAATCATAGCTTGATAACTAACACCAATGATTAATTGCTTTTTCAACATGTGGATTATCTTGGTGCCAAAAATTATGGAACAATTGCCTAACACATTGGAGAGTCCCCGATGTCAGTACTCATATTTTCTTTGGATTATACTAAGCAATTATGCTGAACTTTCTAATGACTGAGTAAAATGGTATTGTGCCTTGCGGCACATTTTGATGAACTACAGTTGTACTTTTCAAAATGTAAGAGGCATATGCGTAAAAAAGTATACTGTCTAGAACAGAGCTCTGTTTGACCTTTATGTTGGATTTTAGAGGACTATAAGTATCATAAAACTATAAATATATTTACCATTGATAGTCATTACTTTTTTTTGTTTTCTCTTTTTTGTTTTGAGACAGAGTCTCCCTCTGTCACCCAGGCTATAGTGCCGTGGCATCAGCCTAGCTCACAGCAACTTCAAACTCTTGGGCTCAAGCGATCCTCCTGCCTCAGCCTCCCGAGCAGCTGGGACTACAGGCACGTGCCACCATGTGCAGCTAATTTTTTCTATTTTTAGTTGCCCCGCTGCTTTTTTTTTTCTATTTTTTAGTAGAGATGGAGGTCTCGTTCTCTCAGGCTGGTCTTAAATTTGTGATGTCAAGTGATCCTCCAGCCTCAGCCTCCCAAAGTGCTATGATTACAGAGGTGAGCCACTGAGACCGGCTAATAGTCATTACTTTAAACTACTTACCTTCCTGAAAAATCAGTTGGTATAAACTCATCTCCAAATAAATGTTTCATTTATATGATTCATTTTTGTTCCTAGAACTTGCTAATTCTTACTCCATCCTCATATTCAGTTAAATTTATTATCTGCGTGACTGATGATGCTAAATAAGTCCTTTAAAACGCATATAAAGTTAGGTTTAATTTTTTATTTCAACTCCTATGTAATCCATCTTTCATTTCTTGAGTAGCTTTTCAGTATTAATCAGCCATTATCTTAAGATTCTAGGCTTAAAAAATAAAGTAACACAAATTACACTAAAAATTAATTTGTGTTCTTATATATGAGGACACAACATACTGAATAACTACAACCATCTAAAATGTTCTGTAGCTTCAGGGAAGTTAACTTGATGTACCACTTTTGTCAGAATTACAAATGAACACCACTTTTTAGGGAAGATTATTTGTATATTTTCCAACTAGTCTTAATATTTAAGGTAAACACCACATCACTTAAAACTAAGGAACTGTAAATGACAGACATCAACACTATGGACTTCTAGTTATCCCAAGATCTAAAAATAATTTATTAACATACGCTTTACCTATTTCACCAATGAGCAAAACTAAAACAACAGCTATATTAGATATGAGAATTTGGAACACAAGCTTAAATAATATTTCCTAATTCTAAGGATCCTCCTCCTCAGATTTCTAAGGGCATCCTTTATACTATTCATTATATTAATATCATGCTACAAAAACATTATTTTTCATCAACATTTTAATTTCAGCTTGTAATAAAGTGGCAAATTCTCTCTCCTTCAAACTCTAAATAAAATATAATAAATACAATGAAGCTAGTTTTTTCTGGTAACAAAAGGGAAACTTACATTCTGCCTTATGAGTTAAATGCTCCTATGTATCAAAATCCAAGTTTCTCACTGTGGCCTACTCACAATCTGGTTCCTACTTTCTTCTCTTTCCATTCTCCCCTCCCTCCCTCACTATTCTCCACCCACACTGTCCTCATGCTCCGGGTCCTTATGCTCACTCAGCTCTTCCTCCCTCCAAACCCTGCCTGGCCCTTCCTCAGGGGTCCTCCCAGGCCTGGCTCTTCAGACTCCTTGTCCTTCAAGCCTCAGCTCAAATGCCTGCCTCCCTCCTCTCAAGGAAACACCTTTCTCCTACTTCCCTCTTTCCTCCCCACTTCTACACCCCAGTTACACACTCTCATTTCACTCTATTTAATTTCCTTCACAGGATTTTTCAGAAAGGCAAGTAGTTTAAAGTAATGACTATCAATGGTAGACATATTTATAATTCTAGGATACTTATAATCCTCTAAAACCCAACATAAACCTGACATTATTTTGGCCATTGATTTTTTTACTAGTTCACCGTCTGTCTCCCCTTACTAGTCATAGAGTATAAGCTCCATAGGGGTAAGGGCTTGGTCTAACTCGCCTTTGTATCCTCAGCAGCTTGAACAGTGGCACGTGGTAGACACTCAGAAAATATTTATTCAGTGAAGAAATAAACTCACTGGACATTTTAATTTGCTTTTAAGAAACATCACCAATATAATGTGTTTTTAGAAGGACAAAATTAAATGGGTTCATGCATTTTTATGGGAAACTGACTTTTGTTACACCGTAAAATCATCATAAAATGAATACCTTTTCCCAAAACTTCTTAATAGATTTAAAACAGGAGTGAAAGAAAGCTTTATTTTTTAATCAAGAGTCACTTATGGCAGAAATATACAAAAAGCCAGCCACATTTTAGTGAAAACAAAAGAACCGGCCATTTTCAAAAACAAGCATGAAGGAGTGGAACTCTTTTCAAACACACTGACCAAAAAAAAAGCTAACAGGAGCCAAAAAGTGAAGCAATTAAATAGAGGTATACAGATATAGAAGATGTTTTCCCTTATTTTAACAAATTATTTTGAAAGACGTGAGAATAGAGTATATTACGTTGCTGAGTTTCACTCTTAGCCTCAATCCATCACAAACCAATTAAACTTATGCTGAACTTATTATTGGCCTGATAAACTTAAGCAAAGTCTTGGATTTCTGTTAGAAGACAGAGGTTCACCACCTTTGGTACAAAAGACAACTTTTTTTTTTTAATTCCTAAAACATGTTCTGAAACCTAAACTTTTTCTAAAATTATGCCTTTCTTGCAAATGCTTCCTGAAAAACTAAAGTGTTAGACTCTATTGACAGTAAATGTTTCAGAAAGATAAAACATTACTTAAAATAGAACACCACTGGCAATGTTTACAAAATGCTTTTCAGAAAACACCTTTTTACTATAACTGTTTGATACAAATGTGTCTTTTAGGTAATGAAACTGATTTTCATCTGTGATTCCTTAATTTACAGCCACATCTCACATTATATTTATTTCAGTTTGACCTTCTAGTAGAGGGTGGAAGTGAACCATTTTAGAAAAGAATCCATGTATATTAAACACAATAGAACTTTAAAATAGAACCTGAGAAAGCATTTGTGTATTAAAATTAATATAACAAATAATAGACCTCGACAAAGTCCTTTTACATCGATTCTTAGGGAGTGATGGGGGCAGTGGAGAGGCAGCTAGATTTGTAAGTCATTTCTAATATTAAGTAGACTTGATTTAATGAATTTGGTGACTAGTGTGTATGTGAGAGAATATTGGAGATGGCTCTCAGATTCTACTTTGTGTAACAGGATGGACTGTGGACAAGACAAGAACTAGAAGAAACATATTAGATTTGTGAAGGATGATGCTGGGTGCAGTGGCTCACGCCTGTAATCCTAGCACTCTGGGAGGCTGAGACGGGAGGATCGCTGCAGCTCACGGGTTTGACATCAGCCTGAGCACAGTGAGACCCCGTCTCTACTAAAAAAGAAAATAAAAATTTTAGAAATTAAAACAATAAATTTTAAAAAAAAGATTTGTGAAGGATGGAAATGAGTTCAGTTTTGATAGCTTGAGCTTTCAATGCCTCTAGGACATTCCTATCCAGGTAGAATGAGTGTCTAGCAGCCAGATGAATGCATGGGTCTGGAACCCAGAAGAAATACCATGGATTGTTTTACAGATAATCTATGTAATAAACATTTACATTTATAGAATATATTAATAAATGACATAAACCAGTTATAAAATAAAATTTTTAAAAAATCATTTATTATTGGTGCCCAGATCGTGCACATAATGGCTTTAGAGGGCTGTTAATACCTCTACAGAAGCTCCCAATTAAATGACCATCTCCCGGTTACAGAAATCAGGAGTAATACCTTGAATGGAAACTGCCTAATCCATAAACAAAAGGGCTTCATTTGTCCTGATTCTCCAGCTTGTAGCTTCTATATATGGATTTTTGTTCATTAGAAAACCTTTCATTCTATCTAAGCTACCACATCCTGTAGTCACTTTCTTTTCTCTCCTCTGAGTTTCCATTTAGAATGTCCTGTGATAATGGGAATAATGTCCCAAATTTCTGAATAAACCTTCTCTCCTTAAGGGAATTTTCCACTGCTCCCTGCATTAGGTATTTATTGCTGCATAACATATTACCCCCCAAACCTAGGGAATTAAAACAACATACATTCATTATTTCTCAGATTTCTCAGGTCAAGGATCTGGGTCCTCTGTTTCAGAGTTTCCCACAAGAAATCAAGGCACTGGCCAGGAATGAGGTCTCACCTGAAAGCTCAACCAAGAAAGGGACCGACTTTCCAGCTCGAACACTGGTTGTTGACATTTAGTTCCTCATTGAACTGATGGTCTCAGTTCCTCACTAGCTGTTGTCCACAGACCATCCTCAGATCCTTGCCTCGTGTGCTCTTCTATAATGACAACTTGCTTTATTAAAGAGTACAAGCCAAAAATGCAATAGAGTCTTCTAAGAATACACAAAGAAGTCACAATCTTTTATAACCTAATCACAGAAATGATATTCTGTCAGCTTTGCCTTATTCTATTGGCTAGAAAAGTCACTAAGTCCAGCCCACACATCAGGAGAAAGGATCATACAAGAGCATGGATAATATCAGGAGGCAAGATCATTGAGGCCATCTTAGAAGTCTGCCTACCATATCACTAATTACCAATCTATAAGACCAAGACAAAAAGAGGCATTAACTCCAACAAATGCTAATTTTTCTATATAGAGTTATGTGATGATATACATGTCTGGGCCCTTTAATTTGTTGCTTTCTCAGGGAAAGGTACCTAAATCATTAAAGTGTTTGCTTAGTGTATCACACAGTGGTGTGCAGTACGTACTCTAGAAGGTCAGGAAATAGGTACTGACTGACAAAGATAGAACAATACATGAAATGTAAAGTATGTTTCTGTCTAAAGCTATTTGGAAACTCCAGTTGAGGCTTTTAAAAATGTACCTGTTAGCATCATTCTTCCAAAAAAATGCCTTTTTAAATGATTCTTAAGACTTCACAATATTTTTTCTTACAAATACAAATTTCCCAACATCTGTCAAAGTATATTTTATACTGAACTTATAAATGTAGAACCAAAGACAAGTATTTCTTACCTGTCAAATTTCTGCCACATTGGAAAATACACAGATGATTGTTTAACACTGTGTGCCACTAGACAGGAATTATATTTCACATTCTAACTTGTTGCATAAAAAATTAATCAGTAATTCAAACCATTGTAAATACCAGCAGTCTCCAAGAGATTGTTTTTTTTTCTCTTTGAGACAGGGTCTCTCTCTGTTACCCAGGCTGGAGTGCAGTGGTGGGACTGGATCATGGTTCACTGTAACCCAGAACTCCTGGGCTCAAGCAATCCTCCTGCCTCAGCCTCCCAAGTAGCTAGGACTACAGGCAGACATCAACACACTGGATAACTTTTTTTTTTTTTGGTAGAGACAGAGTCTTGTTATGTTTCAGACTCCTGGCTGCAAGCAATCCTCCCACTCCAGCCTCCCAAAATGCTGAGATTACAGACATGAGCCATCACACCTAGCCACAGAGAGATTTTCAATTCTAGGAAGAACAGAATCCAAAATGAACTTTCAGAATGTAATTTTATAATTTTTTTAAAAAATTTGGTTACTAAAAAAAGAAGAAAATACCAGTCATAATCCTACCACCAAGAAATAACCACTATTAAATATTTTGGTGTATATTAAAAGCCTGTCTATATATCCTCTTTTGTTTTGAGACGGGGTCTCTCTCTGTCACCTGGGCTAGAGTGCAGTGGTATCATCATAGCTCATTATAACCTCAAATTCTTGGGTTCAAATGATCCTCCTGCCTCAGCTTCCCATGTAGCTGGGACTCCACACCTGGCTAATTTTTCTATTTTTTGTAGAGACAGTGTCTGGCTCTTGCCCAGGCTGGTCTCGAACTCCTGATCTCAAGCAATCCTCCTGCCTTGGCCTCCCAAAGTGCTAGATTACAGGCGTGAACCACCTCACCTGGCCTATATATCCTTTTAGATATTTAAATGTGTATACAATTTTACTACAAATGACATAATACTCCTCTTTATAATGATATATGAAATTGTTTCCAAAACAAAGATTTTCAAAGCAACTGATTTTCAGTGAGGCATTGCTAAATAAGGTTTCTAGCAAAGCAATGTTAGCAACAAATAGTAACTGAGTGCTACACAGAGCAATGGGCCAGCCAAGCATACATTGTTAAAGCTGTTGTCCCCAAAGGAATGGCCTATAAAACAGATAGGAGAGAAATCTGATCCAAGCCATAGTGCTTTAGCCATATTATTTTGATCATTCTTTTATTAATATTTCTTATCATTCTGTAGATTTTTATTTATTAGGTGCCTCCCTCCTTAAACTCCTTCCCCCAGTGTCTGAATCTATCATGTAAGTACTACGCACAAATCAATTGCACCACTGGAGCTCCAGAATCTGAATTATTAGTTTCTCAATCACTGTATTATTATTTGTTCTTCTCAGAACAAATCTCACCTCTGATGAATCTTTCTCTGCCATCTTTACCAGCTTTCCTTCCTCTTCCATCCAAACTAGTGGGCATAGCTGCTGGCCCACTATTTCTCTTTCCTTACTTTCTCCCTCACCACCACTTACAGCCTCATGGTTTAAGTAATCAGTTCTATATCGGAGACTGTTAAAACCTATCTCACCTCACACTTAATGTGTGTAAACCAAACTCATCCACTTCCCTTCAAATTACTCACCACCTCTCCTCTTTCCCTAGCATTGTTCCTTATCCCAGCTACCACCTGGGAATTAATTTCAACTTCTCCCCTCCTTTTATCCTATTCAATCTCTCTCTAGTGAATCATGCTACCAGATGTCTCCTAAATTTGTTTACTCCTTTCCACTTTCTTTACCTTCATCCAATCCAGGTCAAGATTACTTTACAACTGGACTTAAGCAACAATATCCTGAATAAGGTTAGGGTTCCTCTGCCTGCATTCCCTCCCGATCCCAGGCTACTCTTATTGCAATGGTCAGTAAGTTATAATGAAAGGAGAACTGGACTTGAAATCAAGAGCCTAAGGGTAAGTTCCCTCTCAGCCACTCCAGGTCTCACCTTGAGCGTGTTTCTTCCCTCTTTCCTCTTTCCAAGATACGGCTTGGACCTTTCCTTACCTGCAAAATGGCAAGTTGGGCTCTAAGCTACGTTGCAACTCTAACAGTCTTCTACTCTGACACATCTTTGCTCAAGGGATCTCACTGATAACATTTCCCTCCCAGGATCACAGCTGGTACTCACTGTTTTCCAGCTTGCACTGTCCCTTACACTCAGACTGCTCATTTTTACCATACCCCGAATGAGCCCCAGTCTTTCCATTGTAAATGTCATTTCCTTGTACTATTGTTCTTCTTCCCTTCATTTATAAATAACTCATTTTACAACATTTATAAAGTGCCTACTAATATACAAGGCACTTTGCTAAGTCCTGGGAATGGTGAGGTAAAAGACATAATCCCTGCCCTCAAAGTATTTACCGTCTTATTGGAGACATGGGTAAGTAAAAAAAAGACATGGCAATGTCTTTAGCATAGCAGTGCTATGCTAAAGAACTTAATACATCCCAGGTTTTTTTTTTTTTAATTTGCAGAAGTGACTTTAATTAAAACATCCTTTGCTTAGATATGACAAACATGCCTCCCGCAGCATGGAGCTTTTCCTACAGTTATGCTTGTAACATTTGCTCTTCTCGTTTTTTCTTTCTTCACATTGGGAATACAAATCTGGCAGAATTAGTTGTACCCCATGCATACCAGAGGAAGCTCACCATGATGTTTTTGTGGATGTGGATAGAGCCCCTCCTGTATCTAGCTGGTTTCAGATGTGGATATTCTTCAGTGCTGGTGATTTTAACATTGCAAACCTTCTTCCAGGCCTCGTAAAGCTGAACGTGTACAGGGTAGACGCCCGCTTGGTGAAGGGTCCCCGCGTAGCCCGTATCCGTAGGAAAGCTGTGCTCCTCTAGACTGCATGAAGCCTGCTGGCCATGCACCAGTCTTGATGTTGATACCTTTGTGTTTTCCCTCCCAGTTTTGTGGGGGCAGAAAGGAGCATCACTTAACAAGGTGGGGTACCTAGGGAAGGCTTCGGAAAAGATGCACTAATGCCACTTGGAGTCCTTGAATCTCAAAAGGGAAATTAAGAATGAAGGAGGCAAAAACTTGTGTGCTAATACTACCCTGAGGGGCGGAGACGGGCGGGGAAACTTATTTTAGAACAGCGCATGCTGGAGAATACTGGAGTGTAGAGGGCAGGTGACAAGCAGTGAGGCGGACATGAATGGCCTTGAATGTCACCCTCAGGAGTTTGGGTTTCACCCGAGGAAAGGGTGTTGTACGGGCTGTATTTCGATTCAAACAATTCCTTTCCCGGTCTGTTACTGGGGAAACGTGTTTACTGGGCACCGAAGCGGTCAAAGACGATGGCAGGGAAATGGTGATGTGCCAAGACCTGTGTTGGCTACGCCTTGGTCCACTGAAACAGAGAAGT
Source organism: Lepilemur ruficaudatus (assembly GCA_963574885.1). Taxonomy (NCBI): domain Eukaryota; kingdom Metazoa; phylum Chordata; class Mammalia; order Primates; family Lepilemuridae; genus Lepilemur; species Lepilemur ruficaudatus. Next base: position 27,994 of record CAUYRT010047076.1, read on the forward strand.
ACCGGGGCCTCGCGGCGCCTTCCAGCTAACGGGCCTCCTCCCAGCGTCGGGCCGGCCGCGCGTCACAGAGAGCAGGAGCGGCCGAGCCGCAGAGGAGGGCGCCTCGGGCGACGTCGCGAGACTTCCCGCGAGCGGCCGCCCGACCCGCAGCGTCCGGTCGGTCACCCAGCAACCGCCCCGGGGCCGCGGAGCGACCTGGCGCCGGCGAAGCTCACCAAACCTGTTAGTGACCCGAGTCGTCCCGCGAGCGGTGAGGCGCCCTCGGGGAAGAAGCGTGGGGGACCGAGGAAACACGAGAGCCCTGTTCCTCGAACTTGCCTGCCAGTAAGGCCTTCCTGGGACATCTGTTAAAATGCAGATCCCTGGGCCCTGTCTCTGGACATCTGGAATTTCCAGAACGACAGTCTGGAAGTCTGTGTCTTTAACAAGTGGTTAGGCTCAGGCAAGGCTGAGAATCAGCTCCCGAGGAGGGAAACACGGGTGGAGGGGTGGCCGTGGGGCGGAGGGAGCTGGATGGCTGCGCGCGGATCGGAGTTTGAAAGGCTTCCGTAAGGCCGGTGCTGGTGATTTAGGGCATCTGGGCGCCACTGAGGTTGGGGCTCGCTAAGCGGAAATGAAGGCAGAAACTGAATTCGGAAAATGTCCAGCGCATCTGGGACCCCTCGAGATGAAAGCCAGGGGATCCATTCAAATGGATTCCCACAGCCTGTAGAGCAGCTCCAAGCTGGAGAGAGAGAGAGATCCTAAAAGGGGTTTCTCAAACTTTAGGAAACAACGACCCTCTTTTAAAAGAAAGCCAAGGATACCCCGCAAGTGTTGACATAATTATTATTATAATTTTCTAAAATGTATTGGAATCCACGCTAGGTTCAATTTAAACTCCTGAAGCTTATAATTTCTCTAAAACAATAAAACCACAATACTGATAAAGTGTAAAGTAATATTATTTTAACAGTATGAATGCTGGTGTTTTGATGAAACTAAACCCTCTCTTGTGGACTGCTACAGTGCAGACTCTTTTAACAGTCTATTGTGTTGCGGTTGATTCAGTTCTCTCCCTTTCCATATTTAACCCCACCCTGAAAAATTTTCCTGCAGTTTGCTGATGAGGTCCATTGGCCTTCCCATGGTTTAATAATACTTTGCCTCTTTCCTTTTCTTATTGTCTGAGCTAATTAAATTTTTTCTACAACCAGTTTGTACACTTTTTCTAAACACGAAGTTGTACACTGAAATCTAGAGACAGAATCAGTTTATAGAGGAGTTAAGAATATGCCTCCCCAAAATATGCCACTCTAGCATATTGACAATTTTGAGTTAAAAGCACTTGAAAAACAGGTTTTCTGAACTTTGTTCTGTTTTTTAAAAGCAGGAGATGAAATTTCTGTTTGAAAGATGCCCTGCCTGTACTAGAAGGAAAGTATCACTCTTATTCAAGGACAGGAAGTTCAGGCCAAGCAAAATCTATACAAAGAAATGTTTTTAGATTAACCCTTATCTACCTAGTCACTTCACCTATCAACTACCCTAGCCCAAGCCCCTTTGCCTTGTCACATTTTCACAATTTACTGTTTTGTATAATTAAGTATATAAGTGTTCAACATAAGCGTGTCTTTGAATTTTCATTTCCTTATGAAGGTTCCCATGCCACGTAAAACTTGTATTAAATACATTGGTGTGGTTTTCTCCTCTTAATCTGTCTTATGTCAATTTAATTCTCAGGCCCAGCCAGAAAAGGGAGGAAAAAAAAAAACCCTGAGATGATAAAGGTAGAATTTTGCCTCCCCTGCAATAGCATGGTCATTCATGAGGATTCAGGTGATTCAAATTTTCTCTATTTTAGCTAAGGTCAGAAAACAAACCCCGAAGCAAAAACTCATGTGATAACACTTTTTGGGGGTTGCAATCCCAGGGAATTAGGCATGAAGGAAAAAAGGAACAAAACAGAGATGGAAGGACAGCAAAAAAAAAAACAAAAGAGTATAACCCAGAAGACTGCAGCATGTTTTCAGAAGGACCTTTTGAAATTACTATGTCTCCCCAAAGTCTATGAGGGAAAAAAGGGAGAATAAATCATTCATAGCATGTCTCCCCTTTTCAAAGTTATCCCCAAGGGCATCACCTCCTTCATAGGACAGGGTTGCTCCTGCACGGGCATCCTGCACAGTCTCCCTCTGCCGCAAGGGGAAGGCCTTGAGGTGAATCTCTTTAAAATGTGTTTAACCTCAGTTGTCACTGTCCAAAGGATATTTGAAATATCCAGAAAAAGTTCCTTTTAAAATATGGGCCAAAGAAATCATAAATGGATAGTAAAAAATTAAGAACTTATCTATAATGAAAATATCACATCTTCTGGAATCATCTAAGGATAGAGATTATTCTAACCTTATATATATATATTTATATTTATATTAGAAGAGAAGAAAGACTGAAAATAATAAGGCAAGCATCCACATTTAGACCTTAGAAAAAGAAAAGAAAAAAGGGGGGGGGGGACCTGAAAACAGTAGCAAAGAAATTTTAAAAGGTTATAAAAACAGAAATTAATGAAACTGAAGCAGACATGCAATAGGGATGGTAAACAAGGCTAAAACTGGTTTTCTTTGAATGAGTTAAGAAAACTGACAAGCTTATCCAGGATGTAACTGGCAAGAATGATCAAGGAAAAAAATGGAGAAAATACAAATTAACCAAATTAGGATGAGAAAAAGATCTATCATAGCAACAGCATAGACTGAAAAATTAAGACTATTATAACAGAAGAACTCTATAACAACAAAATTAAAAAGTAAACAGGCTACTGCACACTGGAACTCTTTTAGTTAAGTCATTTTAGACATAACATTTATTATCATGGTGGATCCACATCAGGTACTGAGTTATCAATTCTTTGAAGAAATAAGTTTTGAGGAGGTGTGGGAGGAAGGAATACATTTTATACAATAAAGCTCACGATTGACCTTCGACTAGTAGGACTTTTAAATATATTGTTAAAAATCTGTAATGGACAGTTAAATTACCAGCTTGTGAGCTCACCTAAGAAGGATTTCATTGTAGATTTTGTCTTTATCAAATGAACTTAAAGGAACAAGTAACAATTAAAGTTTGGAAGAGCCTGCCATTGTTGTTCCACATCTGGTTGTTGCTGTTCACATTCCTTTGTTGAGCCTATGTCTTCATAAGCTTTTTAGCAGGTACATTTTGAACATTTCTATTTCATGGTTAGGACAGAATCAGGCCATGGATACTGACACCTTGCTGTTTTTTTCTTCTGTCTTTTTCCATGACTTTACTGCCTCATCTTGATTTATAACCAAACCTGGAAAAGCTACAAAAGTAAGTGTTTTATGGTTTATCTAGAAAATAATATGGAAAATACTGCTGTTATTTTTGGTGAAGAAAATAAATTTTGTATAGTTTATTTCAAACTAAATAAAATGTGAATTTTGTTTAAAAAAAAAGAAAAAAGTAAACAGAAAGGTTAATTTCCTATTAAAAAATAGTACAACTTATGAAAACTGACTGCAGAGGAAATAGAAAATCTAAATAGACATATAACCATTAAAGAAACTAAAACAATAGTTTAACATTAATCCTCCCAAACCACTCCCCCTCAAAAAAGAACCTACCAGGCCCAGCGGGTTTCATAGGAGAGTTTAACTCTACATTCAAAAAAGAAAAAGTAGGAATACCTACCAGCTGATTTTATGAGGTTACCAAGAGAATATAAGAAAGAAAATTACTGGCCAGTCTCCCTACTAAGCATAGATGAAAAAATCCTAAATAAAATATTAGCAAACTTAATTCACTCACACATATGCTATTCTGAATTTGGTTTAATATTAAAAAAGTAACATTAGAAGTCAGTTAATGTATTTCATCACATCTTCTAATGCACAAAACATTCATAACAGTCAACATCCATTCATGATTTTTTAAAAAAAACTTTTACAAACTATGAATAGCAAAGAACTTTCTTAAACTGAGAATACTGGTTTTTTTAAAAAAAAAACAACCTCACAACAGATATCCTCCTTAGTAGTGAAATGTTGTAAGTATTTCCTTTGAGATCAGCAATAACAAGTGTATATGCTCTCGTTACTTCTACTCAACACTGTTCCTAGATGTCCTAGCCAGGGCAGTAACGTGATAAAAAAGGAAAAAGAAAAAGATACAAGAATAGGAAAGTAATAAACTGTCATTTATATATGATCTGATTATTTACATGGAAAACCCAAAAGACTGTATAAATTATTGGAATTAATGTGCCCTTGGCAGTGTTGCTGGATATAAGATCAATATTTTTACAATACTGCACTTCTATATACCAGCTACGAACAAAAACTGTAATTTCTAAAAGGACATTTGCAATATCAACAAAAATATATGATTCCTCAAGAAAGGCTCTAAAAAAACTTATGCATGGCTTTAATTATGAAAGAAAATTATAAAGAAGAATGAAGTAATGTCTTTTGCAGCAACTTGGATGTAACTGAAGCCATTATCCTAAGTGAAGTATCTCAGGAATGGAAAAACACATACTGCTTGTACTCACAAGGGGGAGCTAAATGATGGGTATACATGGTCATACAGAGTGGTATAATGGACTTTCAAGACTTAGAAGGGGGGGAAAGTGGGAAAAGAGGGGGGGAATCAAAAATTAGCTAGCAGACACAATGCACACTATATGGGTGATGGGTACACTAAAAGCTGACTTCACCACTATACAATTTATCCATTTAACAAAAAACTACTTGCACCCCCTAAATCTACTGAAATAATAAACAAATAAATAAAAAAATAAAGCAATTCTCAAACAAAAAACCCAACACAATAAAAAATTATAAAACTATTGAAAGTCATTAAAGAAGCACTCCTCAAATGGAGAGACATACCATACTAATTGCAAAGAAGACTTAATAGTAGAGAAATGTCAGTGTCTCACAAATTGCTTATGAATTCAATGCAATCCTAACACAATCTTGAAAGGATTTTTTCATGGAACATGACAAATTGGTGTTAAAATGTATATGAAAGGGTTTAAGGACAAAGAATAACCAAGGTAGAGAAATATTAATTTGTACTAATTAAGACAATGTTGACATGGAGATAGATAGATAAATGAATGGAAAAGAAAAGAACCATGTATATAGTGCTGGGATAATTGGTCTCCAGAAGGAAAAAAATAATATTGAATCTCCATCTCACTTCCTACACATTAATCAATTCTAGATAGATTAAAGACCAATATGTGTCAAGCAAAACTTTCTAACATATTTAGAAGAAAATATAGATTGTTTTTCTGAAATTAGGGTAGGGAAGGAGTTACTAAAGTCACAGAAAACAAGCAAAAAAAAGTGATTCTTTGACTACATTAGAAAAATAAAGCTTCTGTTTTTTTTGGAAGACATCATTAAAAACGAACTAACAAGTAGAAAATAAGGAGAAAAGACAAGCTACAGTCTGGGAAAGGATATTTGCTGCACATATAATCAATGAAATATTAGTATCTAATAGAAATGTGTGTATTGTAAAAATTACTTACAAAAACAGAACCCAATAGGAAAAATGGGCAAAAGATAAAAAATAGCAGTTAACAGAAAAGGAACTTCACATGGCCAATCATACGAAAATACTCTCAATCTCTCTAGTAAGTAGAGAATGGCAAACTGAAACACAATGAGATATTATTTTACATCCGTCAGCTTGGGAAAAAGTTAAAGATTACTGATATCAAGTGCTGATGATGGTGTAGACTGCATTGTAATGAGAATTCTTTATCCACCAGTGGTAAAACTCCTTTGGAGAACAATTTGGCAATATATAGTAAAGTTGAAAATGTCCAACCCAGAAGTGGCCACTCCTAGTTTTAAACCTTAAAGAAACTCTTATACATGTGCTAAATGACATACACAAAATTGTAAAAGCAACGTTGTGAAAGCAAAAACATTGGAAACACCTAAAGATCTTCATTAGGAGAAATAAATTTCTAACAGTAGAGTATTATATAGCAAATACTCTAGAGCTACACATATCAACCCAGATGACTCTCGCAAACAAAACATTAAGCAGAAAAGAAAACTAGAGACAGAATAATATCATTGATATAATTGATGACATGTAAAGTTGTGAAAAACCATACTATATATTTTTAGGTATACACACATATGTTGTGAAAGTATAAAGACAGGAAGACATCTGAGTTTAAAATAAATGCTAACTTTAAGAGAATGCAGGAGAAAGGTTTAGAAGGGTTTCAAATGTATTTGTAATGTTTTACATTTTAAGCTGATCTGTGGGTGCATGGGTGTTATATTATTCTTTATACTTTTATCATGAAGTTATTTTATGAAATATTTTAAGGCAATATGAAAAGTTATTACTTAATTAGAAGTGTTGCTCAGAATATAACTGTTCTGTCATATTTGAAATTCAATCTGAAAAGTAAACAATAAACTTAAAATTTGTTATAAGAGTAACCACAAATATATGCAAATTTTAAAAATCTCTGAATTAACTATATAATTTTATTCTGTATTTTGCATTGTGAAGAGTCTTAAGGATATATTCCATATCTTCAAATATTTTATTGTAGGCAATTTATAATAACGTAACCTGGGTAATAATATGACAATGTGTGAGGACACAAATTTAATTTATTGTCTATTGAATTCATTTTTCCTTCTAAGCAAATAGGAAGAAACTGATTTCACGTCCAGAACATTGTAAAATTGAGATAAACAGTAATAGAATAGTAATAGCCAACACTGATTGACCTATGTAGCAGGTACTGTGCAGAACACTCTATACTGATTATCTCATGAATCCTCACAATATCCCTTAGAAATAGGTACCCTTATTATCCTTATTTTATAAGAAATTGGGGTAACCTGCCCAAGATTTTGCCTAACCAGTGAGTGAGTAGTGAAGCCAAAATATGAACCAGGCAATCTGGATTAAGAAACACTGCATTATGTAGTCTTTTTGTGGATTGTGGTTGTAGCAACAAAACAAAACACAATTTCTAGGCCAGCTTCATTTTCAAGCATTTTTGCACCATTGTCCTACGTATATACTCAAGGTTTTCACACCATGTGTTCTGATTTGGGGGTTTCAGACATATGGTCACTGAGGGTAATAAGGAAAAAGGAGCCAGGAGACTTGGTCCCATTCTCAACGGCCACTAGGCTGAGTAACTTGAGATAAATCTCTGTGACTTAGTTTCTTCACCTGTGAAATGAGAACATTGGATGATATTCCTTGAGGCCTTTTTGACTCCAAGAGAGAATAATAATCCTTTAAAAGATGCCCAGAAGCTGGTGCAGTGGCATGAACCTGTAGTCCCAGCTACTGGTGAGGCTAAGGCAGGATTATAGTTTAAGAAGTTCAAGGCTGTAATGCATTGTGATCATGCCTGTGAAGGGCCACTGCACTCTGATCTGGGCAACATAGCAAGACCTTGTCTCTTAAAAAAAAAAAAAAAAAAGGTGCTTGCAATAGCAATTCAATACTACTCAGGAAGAAGAAAAGATTTAAAAGTAAAACAGTATTGTGCATTTAATTTTGGTGCTTTAAATCTTTTTACAAAAAGAGCTAAGTCTATAAACTTAGAAAATACCTCAATGCCCCTAAAAATGTCTATAAACTAGGTTATCAAATAGTTTTATGTAAGGAAGTAAGTCAAAAAGTCAAAATAACTTTTCCTAAATTGCTATGTGATATTGTAATACTTTTCTTTTTTAATTTTTAGAAAGTTGGAAATCAATAATACCTAAACCTTCTTCTTGACATGGTATCAAAACAGAGCTACTGCTGAGAGTCTGATATATAGAGAAGTCATGGTTCGACTGACCTTGGATCTAATCGCCAGAAACAGTAATCTTAAACCCCGAAAGGAAGAAACCATTTCACAGTGCCTGAAGAAGATAACTCATATAAATTTTTCAGACAAAAATATAGATGCAATTGTAAGAACTTTGGGATTATTTCTTATTTTTATATAATTAACAATGTAAAGTTTAGAAACTGGCTTGAGGGAATACCTAATAGATTAACTATTAATATATTTTGATTATAATTATTAACTATATTTTTATCAATAAGCTTTAAATTGTTTTTAATTTCCTATTTGTGATATTCAACTTATTAAAATTAAGTCTCCATGAGATATACCATTGTGATTTTTAAATATATATGTTACTGCTCCCCTACAATACTGTACAGTGTAGCAAACTAGATTTGAAAGGGTAGGTTGGAAAATAATTTTAAAGATAATTACTTTTGTATTATTCCAAAACATTGGAATATATATATATTTTTTATATATCAGAGTATGTGACTACCACATTTCAAAAAGTTTAACAGTGAAATCTTTTTTGTACATAGTTAACTTTTTATAAATGTATGTTATACTGGATCAGTTATATCAGATAAGAATGTTTACTTGGTTATACTCTGAAAATACATTTTCTCAGTGCTGAGGTAATTCTTGGCTGTAATTTGGGAAACTTTAAAGCCTGTAATAACCCTTTTAGGCCATTTGTATTGGTATCTGTTGTCTACAATAAATGCTACAGACTAGGGATGAGAGAAAATTTCTTGGAAACATGAGCTACATTAGGGCAGGGATCATGTCTATTTTGTTCATATCACTCTAAATTCCCCATCCAATATAATACCTGACTTGTATTAAGTGCTTAAAAAATATTGAGTGAATGTAAGGAAAAAAAAAAAACAAAACAAAGCCCCAAGCAAAATGATCAACTGAGAAATGCTTGTTTTTTTGTTTTTGTTTTTTTTTTGTAGGGACCCAACCCAGTTCCCATTCTATATCCCTTTCTGGTTTCCTGGTATTCCTTCTTTCCATGAATCCAACTGCTCAAACATCATGCTTCTCTTTTTTTTGCCCAGAGCTCTACCTCGTCAGACCATATACATACTGCTTTCTTAGGAGAGGCCCCAGTGAGCCCCCACTTCAAGCTCTTTTGTTCTCACATCCATCAGTATTCCTCCAGTGTGGATGGTCTTTATTAAGAGGAAAGCAAACTGGTTTAATTCACAATAAAGTGAGAATAACTTATAAACTTAGTTTCCAAAATATGGCTGTATTTTAAAAGATCTTGATGAAGTCTGAGATATTTCTGAGCAGAACTTCATTTGACTTCTTATCTATTTACTCTAGGCTGACTCTGCCACAACACAAGAAATGACAGCCTTTTAAAAATACCTTTAATTAATTTCTTATCTCAAAAGTAATTGGTGGTCATTTGTATAAAATATATATAAAAAGAAAGAATGTAATCCTACTTTTCAGAGATAACCACTTTTAACATTTAGGTAATGTCTTTTTTATAGACATGTATTTATATAATTTTATAATAGTCATATTGAATGTACTATCTTCACTTAATTATATATTATGAAATGTATAAGATATTACTAAAGAAACTAAATGATATTTAATGGTTCTACAGTATTCCCTTGAGCATTATCATAGTTTTTTAATTAATCCATTATTCTTGGCTATCTAGATGACTTCCAGTTTTCAGTATTATAAACCACAACAGTTTACTTCCAATCCTACAGAAATATTAAGCCCTGATTTACATGTTGAGACAATAATTTGTTCAGTGCTTCAACTTCCAGAGTAGCCTAATTGCTTCCAAGGAAAATTGCTTGCACTGGGAAAAGCTGCTTAACAAATACAATTTTGTTGATATAATTACAGAACACGAAAGCCTAGAACTTACTTTGTAATCGTTTAGTCTTGTTTTGACTGTGCTACAAACAGAAAAAGACTGTCCTTTTATAATAATCTTAAGGAAATTTGCAGAATTATCAAGTGAAAAACTTTTTCAAAAAGAAACTTTTAAGTTTGAAGAAGAAATTGAATTTAACTGTTTTTGTTTTCCTTTTAGGAAGACCTCTCTCTTTGCAAAAATCTTAGTGTTCTATATTTATATGATAACCGTATTAGTCAAATCATTAACCTGAATTATGCCACAAATCTGACCCACCTGTACCTACAAAACAACTGTATTTCATATATAGAGAACCTAAGGTCATTAAAGAAACTGGAAAAACTGTAAGTGCTTTTGTTTTTGAGTAATGTAACTGTTTATCATCATTACAGTAGTTATATTTTATGCATGCAGGCATTTCCATTTTCTGCATTAAGTTTCAAAAGTAAATTGAATATGAAATTGAGTCTGCATCTCACCTGGGTTTTATGGAACAGGCCTCAGTTTTTACTCTCTTGCACTTTTATTAATAGAAAATAAGTTGTTTTATATGTAACATTCAACAATTTGTGTTTTATTAAGCCTGATAAACTTTTCTTTTTGGGGGGTTGGGTTGTCTTAAGCACTTATAAGGACACCTAAAACATCCTAATGTCAGCTCAACTGGTGAAAAAAGTTTGCATGGAACCTAAATAAGTTCTGTGCCTTTCAGAATCACACATCTCAAAAGGTCAGGGTCACATAATTGATAATGTTGATGTAGACTTGATTGTAAAAGGACATTTACTGCCTATAGTGATTACAATTAGGCAATTAAGACTGCTGGATCCAATTTCCCCAGACTAGAATAACTATCATACTTCTGAAAGAGTGAACCAAGGGCCTCAGAACAGGGGCACCAGAGTGGGGTGAGGAATGCTTTTACAAATGTGGAATACTGGGTTCCAACCTAGAATCCAAATCAGAATCTCTGGGGGTTAGGCCCAGAGATCTTCATTTTTAAACCTACAACCCAGGCGATTCTTATGCACCAGAACATATGAGGAGCCCTGTAGATAGTTTAATAATAACTATTTCAATTCTCTCATTTTTTTTCCTGCTGCTTTGCAGTGTGGTCAAAAAAATTCTCTCATTCTTTAAAAAATTTTTAAATGTATGGTTTAGACTAAATTGAGTGTAAGAATATAATTTGTTGTCATTTAGATAAACCTTTCATAGATTCAACATAAACATAACATTCTGCATGTTTACTTTTCACACAGCTCAATGATTTTGTTTCGCTTTTATCACATTTTAAGACCACAGTGTTCTCAGAATGCCTATTTAGAATTATGTCTATGTTTTTGCAGGTATCTGGGAGGCAATTATATTGCTGTCATAGAAGGCTTAGAAGGGTTAAAAGAACTAAGAGAGCTTCATGTTGAGAGTCAGAGGCTTCCCCTTGGAGAAAAGCTTCTGTTTGATCCAAGAACTCTTCATTCTCTGGCAGTAAGTCCACATTTGACTATTTCGACAAGGAATATAGTGATTATCAAGTCATAATGGAACAAGAAAGTGATGAAGGTGTATTTGGACATTGTACATACTCTTCATGTTTATATGGCCAAATGCTAGCTTATTTGAGTACTGAAGCTGGTTTTCCCCACATAATGTCTCAGAAACTCAGCATCTATATATAAAGTTAGGAAAATATAATGCCTGCCTCTTCAGGTAACTGAAAACATCAAAAGAAGGATGTGAAATGGTCATATAAACTGAAGTTCTAATACAGATGTTAATTCATTCATAATTCAGACCTTGGTGATTATCATGGCTCTCAAAATTTTAAATCTCAGGAAAAACCCTAAGGAAAGAAGAGTGCAGAATTATTTGGCAACTTTTAAACAAACGAGAGCCATTGCAATGATAAGTCATTTTCTCCCTGAATCCTGATTTGATTGCAGGTGGTACTACCTATGGTTCTGCCCCATCAGAACTATATAGGCCTGGGAGCACCGGATTTGGGGCTCCAGCCATGTCGCCTGACAACTAGTCACATGGGATGGAAGTGCCACAATAAGTTGAGAAGCCAGAGGGCGTCAGTGAGGCTCTTGCTAACCCAAAGAACAAAGGACTTGTTGGGATAAGCTAACTTCAAATCCGGGGCAGGAGATATAAATGTGACATGTTGTTTTCAGAGGTTACATCAGTTTTATTTTAGAGTGCCCAGAAATGGAGGGTAGTGGATGAATTTTGAACCATATATATATCAATTGAGAGGCAATTCTATAAATTGGAAATGAAAAAAGTGACCTGGTTTCTACTTTACCCACTCTAAACTCTCAGTAGAATCAACTGTCACCAACCTTACCTCAATCTCATGTGATCCAATTAGACTGATCCCATTGTGGAGATAGCTAGTTTTATTACAAAACACTACTGAAAACATTTTTGCAGGTTCAATTTTTGCACAGATTCAAGCACAATCTGAAATTCTAAATATAAAGCATCATTTTTTCAGTTTTATTTCAAGACTTAAAAAGTACTGGGGGCCAGATGTGGTAGCTCACACCTGTAATCCCAGCACTTTGGGAGGCTGAAGCAGGATAGCTTGAGGCCAAGAATTTGAGACTAGCCTGAGCATAGTGAGACCCTATCTCTACAAAATATTTTAAAAAATTAGCCAGGTATGGTCGTGAATGCCTACAGTCCCAGCTACTTGGGAAGCAGAGGCAGGGGGATCACTTGAGCCCAGGAGTTTGAGGCTTTGAGGCTGCAGTGAGCAATATTGTGCCACTGCACAAGTCAGGCCCTGTCTCAAAAAAAAAAACGTACCCAGAAATTTTTTTAAAATGTTGGCTTCTTGTGGATACCTCCTGGGCTGCCTCCATCCTTTTTTTTTTTTTTTGAATTTTAAACTAGTAAGAACAAATACTGCACTTGATCTTAACCAGCCAAAATGCTGTGAAGTGATGGTTGACTCCATCTTGGTAGAGATTTCTGGGCCTCAGATTTTAATCAGCTAATTATTATTTTAAGTAGTTTCTGAATATATGGATTATCAAGAGAAAACTATATAGAGAGGTAGAGATAAAATTAAAAACCAAATATTCTTCATTCTTGGTCATGTTTCCTATATAGGAAAACAAAGACAGAAATTCTTTCTACATAAGTACAAATTTCAGTGATATTTAGCACAAAAAGACAATTTCCTTAAACTGCAATTAAGCGTTTTTTCTACATAGTGTTATTTGTTTATTAGGGCATCTTTTTTTTTCTTTGCTTTTTGATTCTTGGCTTCTTTATTCTATAAATTTATCTTGTATCTTAGAAGAGACAAAATAGGACTTATGGAGGAATTACAGAGAGAAAGAGTAAGTTAGGTCACATACTATAGTTCTAAAAGTTCAATCTGAGGCCGGGTGTGGTGGCTCATGCCTGTAACCCTAGCACTCTGGGAGGCCCAGGCAGGAGGATTGCTTGAGGTTAGGAGTTTGAGACCAGCCTGAGCAAGAGCAAGACCTCGTCTCTACTAAAAAAATAGAAAGAAATTAACTGGACAACTAAAAATATATACAAAAAATTAGCCAGGCATGGTGACACATGCCTGTAGTCCCAGCTACTTGGGAGGCTGAAGCAGAAGGATTGCTTCAGCCCAGGAGTTTAAGGTTGCTGTGAGCTAGGCTGATGCCACAGCACTCTAGCCCAGGCAACAGAGTGAGACTCTGTCTCAAAAAAAAAAAAAAAAATTAAAAGTTCAATCTGAAAACGAATGCAATAAAAACAAAATCTCCATGGCTTTTCATTTTCTTGCCTAAAGGGCCTGAACTGATAAATATTAACCTTAGCAAGCATTAGTATTTCTGGCTCCTATATATAGTGTTTAGATTATTTACTAATGCTAATTTATTTTTCTTACAGAAGTCCCTATCTATATTGAATATCAGCAATAACAATATTGATGACATTAGAGACTTAGAAGTACTGGAGAATCTCAATCAGCTCATAGCAGTTGACAACCAGCTTCTGCATGTGAAGGTAGTGTAAAGAAAAATTAATTTTATTATCCAGGCATGGTAGCACACATCTGTAGTCCCAGCTACTCGGGAGGCTGAGGCAGAATGATCTCTTGAGCCCAGGAGTTTGAGGTTGCAGCGAGCTATAATGATGCCACTGCACTCTAGCCCTGGCAACAGAGCAAGACCCTGTCTAAAAAAAAATAGAAAGGAAGGAAGGAAGAGAACAGGGAGGGAAGGAAGGAAGGAAAGAAAGAAAAATTAATTTTACAGAGTTGTATAATGGACATTGGAGACTCAAAAGTGAGAGGGTGGAAGGTGGGAGGGAGGAAAAATTACCTATCGGGTACCATGCACACTACTTGGGTGATGGGTACACCAAAAGCCCTGACTTGACCACTATAGAATATATACACATAATGGAATTCAACTTGTAACTCCTAAATCTATTAAAATCTAGAAGGGAAAAAAGAAAAATTAATTTAAAAATACTTATATGAAATTATGAAGAAAAATACTGATGTTCTGAAATAGCTATAAAATGTATCACTTTAAAAACTATTTGGACTCATTCTAAAACTAGCTAATGAATTTCTATTTCTTAATGTATTTATTTACATAATTCTGTCCTCTTATCTGGTTTTCTCCTTCATACTCCAGTGTCTCCATCAAGTTACAGAGGAAAAATTTAATTTATGAAGAAGTTTAACCAGACAGGCTGTGCACCAAAAACCACAGCAGAGGGTAGAGCTGAACAAAAGGGGATTTTATGAACGACTGAACACTGAAATGTTAGAGCATCAATACTTCCTTCCCTCTCACACACAAAACTAGGCTCTCCTCCCAAAACCCTGCCTATGTGACTTTAAAACTCTGGGCAAGAGGTGGAGGATTCCTCTTTAAGGAAACTGATGAGCTCAAGAGAAAACATCTCCCAGTTCTGACATCTAAGGGTTCCAGAGGGAAGGTGCCAGCTGCCTGCCCAATTGCCATACAGTGAGACCAACCAGTTAACAAGCCTTACCCTCTCACGAAAAGCTCTCATTCACTTTCATGAATGAGCAAGCAGCTCAGGATCAGCAGACATCTGAAAAGAGCCTCTAAAATCAAAGAGAGAAAGACAGAAACAAAAAGAAAGAATTCAGAAGAAATAAATTGTGTAGAAGCAGCAAAAAAAAAAAAAAAAAACAACTTTAAATTACCACTATAATTTTTTAAGAGAAATGAAAAAGGATGCCATAACCTTGAAATAAAAGCAAGATGCTTTTTTTTTAAAAGGAACGTGTGAATAAGAGCGCATTTAGAAATTAAGGGGGGAGGAAGGGATGGGTATATACATACATAATGAGTGTGATGTGCACTGTCTGGGGGATGGTCAGGCTTGAAGCTCTGACTCAAGGGGGGGAGGGGGGCAAGAGCAATATATGTAACCTTAACATTTGTACCCCCATAATATGCTGAAATAAAAACAATAAAAAGAAAAAGAAAATTAAAAATAGGATAGGGGAAATTAAATGTTCAATATAGAGTTTAAATGACAAAATTGAGGAGAAGTCTCCCAGACAGAACAAAAAGAATGGAAAATAAGCAAGTAAAAAAGAAACTTAGAGAATTAATTCAGGAGATCCAATATATGACTAATAAGAGTACCAGAATCAAAGAATAGGTCTCTTGGTTCATTTGTGCTGCTATGACAAAATATCTGAGACTGGGTAATTTATCAGAACAGAAATTTATTTCCCACAGTTCTGGAGTCTGGGAAGTCTACAATCAAGGGTTCGGTTTTTGGTGAGGGCTGCTCTCTGCTTCCAAGATGGCCCCTTGTTGCTCCGTCCTCCAGAGGGAATGTGTGCTCACGGGGCAGAAGGGATGAAAGGAGCAAACTCACCCTCTCATAAGGCACTAATCCATTCATGAGGGCTCTGCCCTTGTGAGTTAATCACCTCCTAAAGGCCCCACCTCTTAATACTATCACATTGGCTATTAAGTTTCAATATGTGAATGGTGGGGGACACATTCAGACCATAGCAATAGGGGAAAAAAATGGAGAAAGAAAATTATATTTTAAAATAATCTAATAAACCATGATATAGTAACAAGGACTGGAATCATCCTCCATAAAAAAACAAATAGAGAACTGGACAAAATATGGGAAACAACTTTTTCAGACCTTGGACAACAGGGCAGCAGGAGCCTGTGGTCCCTAAGAGAAAAAAAAACAAACAAGGTGATTTCAGAACAAAATGCAGGGAGGGGAATAGCAAACAAGAACGATGAAATGTAAATTGTAACCAGAGAAAAATCAGTCAAGGAAAAAAAATCCAGAAATGATATGGAGGATGGAATTAGAAGACAAGACTTTTTAAAAAGTTATTATAATTATGCCTTATAATTTAAAAAAGTCATGAACACAAAGAGAAATGGACAATATGAAAAAAGTAAGTTCTAGAGCTGAAAAATATTTCTAAAATGAAAAATTCATTGGATGTGACTAAAAGCAGATTAGTCATTGTGCAAGAAAAGATCAGTAAACTTAAAGATACAGCATTAGAACTATCCAAAGTGAAGAATGGAAAGAAAAAACACTAAAAATAAAAATGAGGCCAGGCATGGTGGCTCACGCCCGTAATCCTAGCACGCTGAGAGGCCAAGGTGCGAGGATTGCTTGAGCTCAGGAGTTTGAGACCAGCCTGAGCAAGAGTGAAACCCCATCTCCACAGAAAAATAGAAAAAATTAGCCAGGCATGGTTGTGTGCATCTCTAGTCCCAGCTACTCAGGAGGCTGAGGAGGGAGGATTGCTTGAGGCCAGGAGTTTAAGGCCAGCCTGGGTAATATTGAGACCCCTGTCTTTATAAGTAATAAAAATATTATCCAGGCATGGTAGTTTGAGCCTGTAGTTCCAGCTACTGGGAAGACTGAGGCAGGAGGATTGCTTAAGCCCAGGAGTTTGAGACTACAGTGAGCTATGATGACTCCACTGCACTCCAGTCCAGGCAATGGAGTAAGATCCTGTCTCAAAATAAATAAATAAATAAATAAATAAATAAATAAATAAATAAATAAATAATTTTTAAAAGAGTGAATGGTTGGTAAGGAAACCTATTTAATATATTCTTTATTAGGTATTATTATTATTAATATAGGTATTATTATTATTTATACTCCTAGTAGGTATCATCATATTCCTCATTAGACTGAGAGTCTTTGAGATTTATTAACTTCAAGTTTTCCCACAGCTCAGCCCAATAGTGCCTGGCACACAGTAGGCACCTACTACAAGTTTATAGAATAAATGGATAAGGGAGTAAGAAATATTCTCGAGAAGAAAGGCAAACCAAGTTCCAGCAGCTTGGATACAGGGAGTAAAGATGAAATCTCAGGTTCTTTTACTTCCAGCATGAAGACACAAAAAATTAAAAATGCCTGGATACAGTTTCTTGGAAGTCTGAATATAGATACTGCCTTGGATAAATTTGAAATGTACTTCTGTGGTTCATTTTAAATCATCTTCTGAAGGCTCGGTCAAAGGATATGTTGAAGCCTAGCATCAGAATATTAACTTGTTTTTCTGTATGTATTTTTCCGTATGTATTCCTGGAGTCAGGATCTCTATTTTTGGCTTTAATTTTTCCATTCTTTATGCTCATTGATGTTGTTCAAAAGCTACTGACATCAAACCCTATGCTACAGGGGAGAAATCTTTCATGCTATACATAAGGTGGCTGACATCCATCCTAAGAGTCATCAGCAACAGACAGCTTTGTGCCTTGGGGAGAAAGAAGTGGACATCATTAGAGAATCCTAACAGAACCATTATAATTACCTGAGGTTTTCAGCACTTAGAGCAGCAGCATTTATGTGGACATCAGTAGGTTCCTGAAATGCACCTACAGAAAATATATGCAATAACTAAGTATAGTTCTTATGTAAAAAAGTATAATTTTAAAATTATTACTTTTGCTGATAATTTACCATTGTCTTTAAAAATAACAATTCAAAATTTAAAGACTACATTCAAGTGTATATTAAAAATAGACTTTAGTCACTATTGTAACAGATTACCCTGTACTACGAAAGTCCTGTTAATCATTCCTATAGATGGATTTTTGTGAAATATTATAAATTAAAATATGTAAGTGATTTGTGAGTATTTACAAATTGTCTTCTTGTAGTCCTGATCCATGGAACTGAATTTACAAGTCTTTTGGCATGGACCATTTCATTTTTAAGTGCCTGCTTTAAGAAAAAATGAAAAAAATAATGGTTCCTTAGGATGGTTAAACAATTTTGAATCTCTCAATCGAGATTCTGGTTTGAGCAATGAGAAGGATATTTAAGAAAAATTTAAACAAACACATGCAAGGCAAAGTACAATCAGGGCACTGAAATCCTTGAGCTCAGTGGAAAGAAAAGAAAAAGAAAAAAGAGAATTGGGTTGGTGGGAAAAACAGGCATTCCCAAATGATGACCTTGCCCTAGCTTACTGAAGGTCCCAGAGCCACAGGAGAATGGCTACATTAGAAGCTGAGTCATAGGATATGGACCTGTAAGAAGCTGGGTGGCCAAGCAGCTTTTGTCCCTCCTGCTGCTTGGGATTTCATTCACTTCCCTCTCTTCACCTCTTCAGACTCACAACTGCCAAGGATTCCCTACCCACAGGATCCTCTAACCCTGCCTTCATCTCTCCTGTTCCCTAGGCCAAAGCTGGTCCAGGACAGGGACTTCTACATAGGAGCATCTGGAAAGAAGGAGCAGGGATAGATGAGGAAATAAACAAAAAGAGAAGAAAAATACTGTCTTTCCTCTCTCTAATCACCAGCAACTTCTTCAAAAACAGTTCCATCTTATTTCTTCCTTATAATTCCTGTCCTCCTCCTAACCTCAGGCCCTCTGCCCCTCTTCTATTTATCCATCCATTCATGCATTTATGCATGCATTCATTCATTCATCTCTTCTTATCCATTCATTGAAGATACCTACTATGCAGCAGTACTTGCTAGACAATGGTGGAGACAATAGGGAGCAGAAAACAGATACAATCCCCAATCCGTGGCTTTGAGGAACTCTCAGCATTAAGGGGAAGGGAAACATTAAGCATGTAATCATCCCCAAACAAATATAAAATTGCACAAGTACCACAAAGGAGAAGTATGTGGCTCTGAGAGCCTGTAACAGGGATTTGCTCTAGGTAGGGAGGTCATTGAAGACCTCCGTGAAAAAGGGATAGCTGAGCTGAGCTCTGAGGACTTATCAGGCAAAGAAAATAGGATGTGCAAAGGCCCCAGGGCAGATGGAAGCATGGCAAATATGAGGGAGGGGAAGCTGAGAGAATGAAGGTAGAACGTAGTGCAAACAAAGACTATGGGTAGATGGTCCACACAGGTCATGATAGTTTTGTCTTTATCCTAAGAACAGTGAGAAGTCACTTAAGGTGTTTAAGCGAGGGGTGAAGTAATTAGAGAACTGCATCTTGGTAAGTGTTGAAAACAGACTGGAAGAGACCGGGCTAGTCAGGAAGTGAGAATGGTAGAAACTTTAATAGAGTGGGGGTGGAAATGGAGTGGACAGACTGCAAAGCTGTTTAGGGAGTAAAATGGATAAGACTTGGTTATGAGTTGGATATAGGAAGTATGGGAGAGGGTGAGGTCAAGAATGATTCCTGGGGCCAAGAATCATTACAGGGCTCACACCTGTAATCCTAGCACTCTGGGAGGCCGTGGCAGCGGCAGGCGGATCATTTGAGCTCAGGAGTTCGAGACTAGCCTGAGCAAGAGCAAGACCCTGTCTCTACTAAAAAAACAGAAAGAAATTAGCTGGACAACTAAAAATATATAGAGACAAAATTAGCCGGGCATGGCGGCACATTCCTGTAGTCCCAGCTACTCAGGAGGCTGAGGCAGGAGGATTGCTTGAGCCCAGGAGTTTGAGGTTGCTGTGATCTAGGCTGATGCCACGGCATTCAAGCCTGGGCAACAGAGTGACGCTCTGTCTCAAAAAAAAAAAAAAAAAAAAGAATGATTTCTGGGCTTCTGCCTTGCACAGTGGGAAATAGAGAACTCAAGAGTCAGGTTTGGGAGATCATGAGTTTTGCTCATGTAGGGTATGAGGTGCCTTTGAAGTGTTCCAGGGAAAATATTAAGTAGATAATTGGATATATGAGGCCAGAGCTCAGAGATAGATGAATGGGGGAGTCTTCAGCATGTTCAGTGGTCACTGAAACTGCCATCATGGATGAGATCGCCTAGAATGGGGAGGAGAGAGGAGTAAGATGAAATGCTCAAAGTGGCTTCTCACTAAATCTTCCTCTTGCACAGAGATGACCCTTCCTTAGTATAACAGAAGTTTTACTATTATCATCAGTGTGACCATTCTTTTTCTGCAAAGAGTCTAAGTATAAATAGAGAAGGTGATGGGTTATAGGAGCAAAACTTTTTCTGTGATTTTACATTCTGCTGGGGTTCAGGGAAGGAAAACAAACATTGTCTGAAAGGAATATATGTAGATTATATAAAAGGAAGCAAGTGAATTGGTCCCAAGGGTTGCTACTGGGGATATCTGCTCCTGCTCCCTAGTGGGAGCTCTAGCATTCTAGGAACATGCTGATGCATTACGGGGAGGTTTTACAGTACTGTCACTGCACAGATGTTCTTCAGGCTTTTTCTCTATTAAATAACTTGTTTTTATGGACCGACCTAGGCAACAGTCCACCAGGTATAGCACTGTTTTTTTTTCTTTTTGTTTGTTTGTTTGTTTGTTTTGTTTTATGAGATGTGTTTTCAGTTCTCAAAAGCAACTTTTAGAGAGCAGCCTCTTCATACATTGGAGATTTCTGTAGTTCGAGGTTTGTTACTTGTAGGGTCAGAGATTCATGAAGGATCCTATGGAGCCTGCAAGAATGCAGAATCACAAAGCCATGAAAGACGTGGTCAGCAGGGTAAGATGCTCCAAAGAATTGACACTGAGAAAGTCTTTGATTGACAATGTGTGGATCAGTGATAAGGTTAGCAGCGCATTTTCAGTGGCACTAGGTTGCAGGAGTGCCTAGTGGTTGAGGAAGGAAAGGCAGTGTTCTAGACTCTTGTAACTCCAACTGGGATCTTAGGACCAGCAGCAGCAATAGCAACAGAAATGCAGAATCTCAGCTTCTGCCCCAACTTAACCAATCATAACCTGAATTTAAACAAAATCCCTCAGTGATTCTTGAGCACATTATAGTTTGAAAAGCATTGGTCTGGACCACTCTTTCAAGAAGTTTGGCAATGGTAGGTAAGAGGATAAAAGCCAGAAGAGGAGAGATTGGAAGTGGAAATGCAGGAGAGAGAGGATCCCAAGAGGAGGAGGCCAGGATCTTCTGATTAACCTGGGAAAAGAGATGGGACTCTCTTCCTTTGGCCAGAAAAATGGGAAAGAGGAATGGAAGCGGAAGTGGGGAGTAGATAACCGAGAAAACTTTGTGGATGGATGACCCACTTCTTCCCAATAAAATTGCTGGCAAGGTCAACTACTGAGGAGGAGGAGAAAGAGAAGTTTTAAGCCAAACAATACTTCATAGTTTAGAAACTCCTTTCTTTAACTCAGAGGGCTCTAGTTTAAATGGCATTTACTTCTGTTTAACATTTCTTTGCTTATTTTTCCTGTACCTCCTTTAAACAGGTATGCATCAACATATAAAATTATTAAATACTTCAATGACAATTTATAGTAAAATTTTTGCATTTGTACAAATAGCGTGGGGGGTGTGAGTGTAAGCTGAGCCATGAACTTCACTAGGGCCAGCCAACATTATATACTCACAGCTTGCTGACATTATTAAGTCAAGTAAATATCATGGTTGCAAAAATATATAAAACATAAAAGAACAAAAAAATTAACTATTACCTATATTTTTTATGTTTGTAAAGTTTGCTAAATCAATAAAATGATCTGAAAAGTTCATCTCTTATCAGATATAATTAGTAATTTTCTTCATTGGTTTTCTGATGACCATTTATCAAGAGGTATAGAATCTTGAATATGAATGGGGAAATAAAAAGCTTGACATACTTGCCTCTTATATAAACTAAATATTTGATTTATAAGCCACAAATGAACTAACTTCTATGGCCTGTCATGTTTTCTCAGTTTCTAATTTATTCAACCTCTGCTCAATATTGATCCTGACAAGCAGAGTGGCCCAAAGATAAATTTATTCATTCCACAGTTTAGTCAGGAACAAGCCAAAAATTATAGATTTTCCCAGGCAGATGATGACAGGCAGTCAGGGGAATGACAAATGGCTGTCTTTAGATTTAGTAAGGACAGTTGGGCCAGACATTTCCGATAAAGATTGGTGCATGCTGGTCAAATACAGGTTCATCAGTGGTCATCATTAATCGTAGAGAGAGCATTGCCGTGATGCAGACGCCTATACAGGAGCTTGAGCACCAGCCCTGCAGGGGAAATAGAATTTGCTCCTCAGTATTTTGCAGCACTCCTCTAAGTGATAGCATGACATGATCATTTATCAAACAGAGACTGTACAGAAAAGTGTCTGCTTCCTTTAGTAACTTATTGAAGAGTGGGAAAGTGAAAGCTTTTTATTAAAGACAGGAAGGCAATGAACAACCAGAGCGTATCCAAAGGGTAATCGTATTTCAGCACAGGATTAGTTTAGTCTTAAATAAACATACACTGGAGGGACTATGTCGAGGGTCATTTATCAAGTGAGGAACAACTAACAAAACTCTAAGCACTCTTTTTATCTACATCAATTTAAAGTTCTCTTATTGTTATTATTACTTAACTTTTGGATGATGGACATCATATTCAACACTGTACAAAAATGTAATGCATAATCCCTTCCTTAGATGTTTTTAGAATAAGAGAAATACAGTGTAACTCACATATAAAATAAGTATAGCTGTATTAAATGCTATTGAACAAATGCTGTGAAGAGGGCAAATTCCAGTGCACAGGATTGAGGGCTGAAGTTATAATTTGTGAAGAGAGCTTTCTTAAAAGAAATCAACTACTTATTACTCAGTAGGGCAAAAAATTTCTTCCTCCTTACAATATTTTTGCTTTCTGTTGATAAAAATTAAGAGAAAGGGAATTAGCTGAGGATGAGTGCAGGGCAGGCAAAGAGGCAGAGAACTAACACATGTATTATTTACTTGATTTGTTCCAGGCATTTTATTTACTTACTTATTTATGTATTTATTTATTTTGAGACAGGGTCTTGACCTGTGGCCCACGCTAGAATGCAGTGGCACCATCATAGCTCACTTTAACCTCAAACTCCTGGGCTCAAGCGATCTCTTGCCTCAGCCTCTCAAGTAGTTGGGATGATAGGCGTGAGCCAATGCACCCTGCTCCCTCTCCCAGACACTTTATATGCCATGGCAACTAATCCTAATTAATCTCACTTTATAAATGAAGACATAGACTTGCCTAAGGTTACACAGTGCCAGGAAGTTTAGGATTGCCTTTTTTTATTTTTTAGCAATTCCTTATATTTTCACATAAATTATTTATTTGGGTTCCTCAGAGTCACGCACAGACTAAATTCACAGCATATATCCACAGGAAATGAAATCACTATTTTGAAGTGATAGCTACACTCTATGTTAATCGTAGCAATATTAACAATAGCCAAGCTATGGAAACAATCTAAGTGCACTATTTTTTTTGAATAATTTGTTATATATCAAATTATATCTAATTTTAAAAATAAAAAACAGAACTTTGGGGCATATATAAGAAATACTAAAGTATATTTCATTTCCACTAAACAGTAGTTAAGATAAAATATATTCTTTGAATAAAGAAGAAGGGGAGAAAGCAAGAAATGACAGAAAGACAAGGTATTGGAGAGAAAGAGTGACACTGGATAGGAAAAGAAACACCACTGGATGGGACAAAGAAGATGAGAAGAGAGCAAACTGAGAGAGCTGGTTCTTAATCTGTTTTCCTCACATTTATCTGGGTTGCAGACCATGGCAAAACTTAATTATTCCCTGAAATGTCAATTAGCTGATTTTCTCTTTGCAAGCTACAAAAACATGCAAATATTTATGATATAATGTAAAATAGTACCCATCGTATGAGGACAAAAAAGAATTCTAGAAGGATATATAACAACATATTAAAGTGATCTTTGGGGTGATAAGCATGCAAGTGATTTTTTTACCTTTGTTCTATTTTCCCCTTTGATAGCTTTTTTTTTTTACAGATTTTAAAAGTGAATATGCATTCTTTATAAAAATAAAAAGCAACAATGTATGTTGTTTTCAATGGCAATAGACTGCTTACTCGCTACTCCTTAATTGCCTGAATCTGTAAATTTCTCTAAGCTTCACTAAGAGCAGGGCATCTTCTGTTGCAAAATAATGTTTTCTGAGCTACAGGTTAGGACCATTGAAGGGAACAGGAGAGAGAACAGTACTGTGGCCCCAAACTTAGCACCTCACTTTTTGCCTTATCTTTAGCCCCTTCTATTATCAGTATAGACCATTTTATTCAAAATTTAGTTATTATGCACCTGCAAAGTACCTGGCTCTGAGCTAGAACTCCATGAAAGGCAGAAATTACCTTTAAAAACAGTTAACTGACATGCTAGAAGTACTGATAATTATGAAATACTTGTGCTTTGCTTTTTCTTCTCCAATTATAGGATTTGGAGTATTTACTGAACAAGTTGATGAAGTTGTGGAAAATGGATCTAAATGGAAATCCTGTTTGTCTCAAACCAAAATACAGGGACAGACTGATATTGGTGTCCAGATCATTAGGTACATGTTTATATTAACATAATTTTCTTAGAGAAAGAAACCTAGTTAACTTTTTATTAACAAGCTTTCAGAAATATAAATATGACATACACATTTTCATATCTATGAAAATGGTCAACTTTAATATTTCTCATAAGAGCAAAAGTTAAAATTAAGAAATAAAGCACGAAAAATATCTGCCAATCAGAAATAAAGCACCAGAAACATTTTTTGTTGTTGTTGTTGAGACAGAGTCTCACTTTGGTTGCCTGGGATAGAGTGCCATGACATCAGCCTAGCTCACAGCAACCGCAAACTCCTGGGCTCAAGCAATCCTTCTGCCTCAGCCTCCCAAGTAGCTGGGACTACAGCCATGCGCCATCATGCCTGGATAATTTTTTTCTATATATTTTTAGTTGGCCAATTAATTTCTTTCTATTTTTAGTAGAGATGGGGTCTCGCTCTTGCTCAGGCTGGTTTCAAACTCCTGACCTTGAGCGATCCTCCCACCTCGGCCTCCCAGAGTGCTAGGATTACAGGCGTGAGCCACCGTGCCCGGCTTATATTAAATATATTTTAATATATGGTTTCCACATAAGATGAGGAGGAGAGGATGTTAATTCTATGTATTTATGGATGATAACATAGAGGTTAGAAAAATGGGCAAAACCATAGTCAGTAAGTTTTAGAGACTGCGTATGAAACTAAATCTTCTGTTTCCAAGCCATGCTCTTTCTACTTTATAGTATGACTTTTCATAGCATGCTAGGATGCTGAGGTTCACTAAATATTACAAGTATCACCATTGTTGTAGTTTACCAAAACAATGGTCATTAAAACTTTTAAGAAAAGAGTCTAACAGCCTGCATGTATTGAGTATTTACAATAGGCCAAGCAATGTTCTAAAAGATTTAGATGTATTGATTCATTTAATCCTCACAAGAACCCTATAATTTATTTTACAGGTATGCAATTGAGGTGTCCAGTGGTTTAATAGCTGGTGTGACGTCAAGTAGCTAAAGAGTGGCAGAACTGAGATTCCTAACCAGGTGGTTTGGCTTTGGATATTTGTCTCTCCTAAACAGAACTTTGGACATGATCACTGTCTATAACGTTGGTTTCAATTTTGATACTAAGCATACTATGGAACCAAAGTTTGGCTCTAGATCTCCATTTATAGCCTCAACTATAATTACAGAGCACAAAAGAGAAACAGAGTTGATTCAGATGACTCAATACATTAGGTTTCATGTGGATAGTTATTATGAAACAAGCAGGGTTTTTATTTTTGGATTTTTTCCCCTCCTACCCTTCAAATAATAAGCACACTGGCAATTGAGAAAAAGAAAAAGAAAAAAACCCAACAACCTGTTTCTGATTTGTTTGGGACTGTATCCAAGGTTTTGGGACTCATTCAGTGTTGCATTTTCAGAGTGTTCAAAGCAGGCATTCTCTTTTGAAATAACTTTGAGACGAAAAAATAAAATTGTAAAATATGTTGTGTTAAAGTGCTATTTTAAAGAGTTTTCACAGTAATAATAAAAACGAAACAAAAATATTCATTATAATTTACACTGTAAAGACCACCGGAGTATAAAATCCAAATAAAAACAAAATAAAAGCATGAATAAGAACAAATAAAAATATTTTATGCTTTCTGATAGTAAATTAAGAATTTAGGTTAAGAAGTAAATTTAAGAAGGCAATATTTAGCAGCTATAAGAACCATAAAATATAGCTGAGAATGTGTCAAAGAAGAAAAGCTCCTGATTTCTAATATATTAGAATAAAATTCACAGTCACTATTCTAGTTATTTAAATATTATTGTAGCTTCATGATTAAGAAGAAAAAGAATTTATGCCCTGTAAATTTTGGACTTTTTTATCTGTACTTTTACAATACTTAACTCTTCATCTCTGATAGTTTCTCTAAAATATATCTTGGATGCTGTCTATAAAGTTCTTCATATTTTTTGTACGTTTTACTTTGTTTTTAATCAACACATAACTGTACATATTTATGAGGTACAGTGTAATGTTTCAATACATATATACATTATGAAATGATCAAATCAGGGTAATTAGCATATCTGTCACCTCAAACACTTGTCCTGTCTTTGTGGTGAGAACATTTCTGGATGGTTTTTATTCTTAGACATTTAGGCCAAATGACCTGGGTCTTTATTCCCTAGACTTTGTAGAATTACTTTCTATCATCTCTATGGAATTTCTTAGCCTGCCTGTCTCCTTCACTTCTCTCTGGGCTTCTTCATCTTTTCTTTTGTTACTCATTCATTCATTCATTCATTCAATGTCTATTTCACTTCCCACATCATGACTTTACTCCCGTCAAAACTGAAGCTTCCTCCTTTTAACATATCTTATTTTCTCTGTTTATCAAGGAGAGATTGAGATTTTTTGTTTTAGTCCACCTTTCATGAAAATCGAATAGTAGAAAAGTGGGAGTCACTCGTTTGCCTCTTCTCAATTCACACATTTCCCCCTTGTCCTTCTTTAAACTTAAGATACTATAGTGTTGACTTCAAAGTATTTAGCTTGTGTTCACTTACATACTATTCAATTACTCATTAGTTTTTATGTTTTCCATTTTAGGTTGTAAGATATTAGAGAAAACTCAGCATCAAGTCTCAATAACCACCATGATTAATTTTTTTAAAAAAATTTTATTTGGATGATTTCTTTTTTTTAATCAATACCTGGGCTACTTGGTCAACATAATGAATAGGGAATTTAAGTGGGAAATTAGAAACAGGGAAATAAGATATCACAAGAAATGTCTAGATTTCTTCTGTGGGTTTTGGAATTCTGTTGGGAATGGGGACTTCTAACCCTGGACAATTACCAAAAAAGAAATGAATATTGAGTTTCCTATAAATAGGAAAAAATTTGGAAAAAACCCTGGAGACTGTGAACAATCCTTATTTTATAAACGAATGACTCTGTTCGTAAGTCTGGACAAAAGTGCCTTGACAGAGTGGACTGGCTTTCTGCTAAAAATCCCTTTCCCCTCGGTCTATAGTATACTTACTTGTAAACACAAGGCTCCTACTTTTTAAGGCAAATGTTCCTCAAGGTTATGGACAGAAGAGGAAATTCCTTTTAAAACAGCTTTGTGATAAGACTCCTGTCCCTTACATGAAATAAACCTTTTGGGAAACAAAACAGAATGGATGGGAAATAACATGATAAGAAAATAGCTCTGCGATTTTACTTTAATTTTAAATTCAATCTCTTCACTGGGAGAGTCCTCAGTGGTTTGTGCTGACTCCTTTCCCTGCCATTGCCACCACCGTAGAGGGAGACACCACTACAAGTCTTGCACGTACTCCACGTTGGCAACTTCTTGGGTCTTTGATGTGTTTTGGGTCAACAGAATCACTGTAGCACGATGGTCACGGGGGCAATTTTGAAGAGTCTTGAGGCTTGGATTGACAAAATGCTCAGGGGGAAAAAGACTTCTGTTAAGGAACATATTGCTGTGAAGCCAGAGGTATTTTCAGTCTTCATTCAGTCTAGTGAACTCCCAGGATTAGGATGACTGGATCCATGGACATATGAGCTCTGCTGGGTGTGCTATAGGGACTGAGTGGGCTGCAGGGGTGGAAAACAGAAAGGTTGGGCGCCGCACCAAACTCTCAAGAAAGTAGATGTCTGTACAAAGTTCATTCGCTTTCAGTTATCTGCAGGTCAAGGGAGTCAGAACCCCTAGCCGAGGTGAAGGTTAAGTACACTATTCCCCTTAGACTTTAAAGTTAGCTTTAGTATTCTATTGACAAGTATTGATGGGGTAAAGCTCAAATTCCAGATTAAAAAAAAAAAAAAACCTTTCACCTAGAAATAGACAAATAAACTATTACAGATGTAGACAGTTTCAGGATAATTTCAACTCTTTTACTCCTTCCCTAAACACACACACATATACATACACACACTCACAGGTTTTAGAAGCAATAAAATATTTGATTGAGCTAAAGTCATGGCTATTTCATTTCGAGTAGGATATTTTACAAATAAAATAAATCATTGGCAAATAAAATGCTGCACTTTAATGATCTGAAAACATAACATCTTTTTAAATAGTCACTAGGTATTCTGCAGATTTCACCAATTACTTGTCACACTCTGGCTGGAAATTCTGACCCGTTCCATTCATTTATTAACTCAGCCAGAGAAGTGTTTTTAAAAATTTATGAGAATGTTTGTGGTCAAATTCCTTCATTGCCTTTACATATGACTAAGTGGAGAGAATGCTTTTCAATCAATTACTGGTACAAGCACCTGCCTTGTATTTTGTACCATAACTATAACCATGACACTAATTGGCTTGCTTCTTAACACCTTCTTGATCATACTGTCTGAATTTGGCCAGTCTTGCAATGGGGCATTTTGTGATTGCATGCTAAAATGAAACTGTTATAGACCAGATGGCATTATTGGGTGGTCACACTGAGAAAAATAAAAATCGAAAAACTACATTGCAAGTTTTAATTTTAGATAGGAAAACAGAATTCATTTCAGTCTGCAGTGCAGACTAATATACATTATTTGCACCTCTAAGAATAGCGAGTACTCACTCTAAGGCAGGGCTCCTGAAAATGGGGTCTGGTACCCCACAACTGTGCAAGACGGTCTGTTAAAGAAAATATTATTAACTTCAATTTATATTTTATTTATTTTTTGATTAAAGAAGAATGATATTAATCTTTTCAAATATTTAATTTAGATTTAATTCCACATGTCATGAGTCACTTAGAATATTCAAAGTCTATTGAGGGGATATTTCAATTTCCATGGCTTCAATGGGTTGGTCAAGTCTCTCTCAAACATTCATCTGCTTTCAGCATTTACATGTCTTTCAATTTACTTATGTATGAACATAAGTACACTTAAGAGAGCTTAAAGATATCTCATTTGAAAAGAAATTTGACTGAAAATAATGCTAATAAGTCAAGACAAACAGAAGAGCAAGAGAATGTTGATATTTCTCCTAGTCCTGATATGAATTGCTGATGTGTTGACAATCTAAGCAGAGTTGACAAAATGTCTACCTCCACCTTCTCCTCCATGAAATGATCAAGAAGGGTATTCAAATAAGGAGATATATTTACTCTTTTTCAAACTGAACCCTGACCTAGAGGAAAATTGTGCCTTGAGTTATTGGTTAAGGATAGAACAAAGTCATCATTATTAGCAAGAAATTTTAAATGTACTATCTATAATTTCTCCTGTGATGTTTAGTTATGCAACATTCAATCTAATATTTAATGACAAATGTTGAGCAGCCACACATAAAAAATTTCACTTAAGCCAGTGACTTAAAGACACATTACGGAAACATGTTCTTTTTTGCCTTGATAAAAATGGCTATAAGAATCCTTGAAAAATAATATGGAGTCAAGTCTAAAAAGTGTTTGATAGTAAATACTGTTAGAAATGCACATAACACACTGCAAAAGACCTGAATAAACAAGTTTTGTAACAAAAAGTTTGGAATATACAGTTAAATGAAGACACAGATGTTTCTAATAGGTCTTGCTTAAGTTATGGAAATTTTATTTATAATGTATGTATTAATGGTATTCTATATATTATTTTATTTCAGTTGATATTAAACATGGGAAGAATGTCAAAAGAAGATGAAAATAAAAAGAATAGTAAGGGTTACTTGAGGGCTTTGGTTTTTCTAACTCTATTTTTTCTAAAGCCTGTAAATTCCAGAAAAACCAATACTACTACCTTAAAAAAACTTTTTTGGAGTGAGGGGAACTGCCTGTTTAGGAAGACTCTCTCCAGCTGATATTTGATATATATTGACAAATGCATGTGCATCTGTGAATATCAGTATATGCATCCTTATAGATATACAGGTAGGTATATCTATAAAGGGTCATCTCAAGATTTTGAGAGTCCATGCAATCTTAATTTCCACAATGGTATATAATTTTCCCCATAAAAAACATAGTTCTTCTGGAGAGTTATTGCAAGTAGAGAACAATGAAGTCATGATGAGATAGAGATGTTGGCAAGTTGGCTAAGCTCACTTACTAGTAGATGACTTCTGCTCATCACTTTCTGAAAACAAAATTAAAATTTCTTGTGATTATAGAATATGGTATTGCTCATAAATAGAAAAAAATAACAAAACCCTGTTAATGTTAAATATGAGAATGGCAAGTCTAGACAATAAATTAGTATCCATATGGGCTTTCAAATGCTAAGACTACGGTAGCTAAATTTTGGTGTTCTTTTGGAGGGTGGGGAATAGAGAGGAAGTGTTTTGTTCTTTCTCTCAAATTTTCATAATTAAATATTACAGGAACAAGGATAGGAAGAAATTGTAAACTTGTTGCCCATCTGTCATTATTGATTGCTTGCTAATTTCTTGCTTTTCTTTTCTTTGTTTTTAAATAGGTGACAAAACACAGCATATTCCAATAGTTCTTTTGGGTTCTTTTGTGCTACACATTTTTACCCCAATTCTGGCTATATTTTAATACTGTTTTTGAAAGACTAAAATATTTATTAAAGGAGAGCAAAGGTTACAGCACTGAAATACATCAATAATGATTATAATACTTATTGGAGGCAAAACTTCAGAAGAAGAAATAAATCGAAGTACACTAACCTTGCTAATAAACTGTTAAAATTAGGTCATAAAGTGAACAGAAACAATGGATTTGATCTTTTGTAGAGATCCATATTTCAAAAACTTTTTTTTTTTTTTTTTGCAAATTCATTTACCAAGTTAAATCAGTTTTGGAAATGCTTTCTCTGACTTTTGGAAAGAAGGAAATTGATATTTTGGTTTTATAAAGTTGATGGTCCTTATTAATTATTTGGTACCTGGTGGTTCAATAGAACCATTTTAGGTTTTCCACTTTTGGCAACTTGATAGTTAAACATGTATTTAGACATCTT
Organism: Lepilemur ruficaudatus; assembly: GCA_963574885.1. Taxonomy (NCBI): domain Eukaryota; kingdom Metazoa; phylum Chordata; class Mammalia; order Primates; family Lepilemuridae; genus Lepilemur; species Lepilemur ruficaudatus. The sequence continues at coordinate 59,417 of CAUYRT010047076.1, forward strand.
TTGAAGAAATTGTTTTATGCCTTCGTTCTCTTCAAAACGAAAACCACATGAAGAATTTGTCATTCTTGCTGCTTTTAAATCTCTTTCTCTGGTCTGAAGTTCTTTGTATAAGCCTTAAATAATCTGATTATTCTAGGTCATTTAATCTGTAGAAGTAGAGTGAAAATTTTAAACTCACTGGAAGCCACTATATCAGTTACCAACAAATACTAGTCATGTTTCCTCTATTAGACATATAACACAATAACACCCCACACGGATTTGGTAGGGGAAAATGTCAATTTATTTTTTCTAACTCCTTATAATTAAAACTATTTGTTATAACACGATAACTATAAAACAGAATTAAAAAGTAGGCTGAAATTAAAAAAAAAAGAAAACAAAAGAAACTCCCAAACCAAGGAGGAGTGGGGACCTTTTTCTAAATTTACATGAAGTCCTAGCAAGTCAAACAACTGTGTATTGTATATGTCAGCATTCTGGAATGAAATTTTAACAGAACTCACATGTTGAATGTTGGCTGATCAACAATGAGGTTAAATAAATCATAACCAGGACTTTAAGACCCCATAGAAAAGACATTCATGCTTACAGCTGTTATTGTCCCTGATAGACAAAAAAATGACTATTGATTCCAGTTTAAACAAATTTTAGTTTAATATGTAAACAACAATATAAGCGGCATTTTCTTTTTTAAATATCAGGATAACTGACCAGCCATGATGGCCTTCCCGGCTTCTACAGTTGGTTTTATTCACATCTGTATCCCTGATTCTCTCCTAGACTAAGTTAGGTCATTTTGTGAATACACAATTCAATAGCACTCTGCTTTTTAATTTTTTTGGAACACCCAGGAATTGCTGAGTGCTCTGTTGTGTTCCATGAAGTCAGGGATTGTGTCTGCACTGTTTATTATTATGTCTGTGGTGTTTAGCATAATTCTTGAGATGAATGCATGAATGAATGAACGAATTCCTGTTTGTTCATGTCCTAAAACTATATTTTCTGCGTGTCTTGGTTTATAAGGTTTTGTATTGCTTTCAGCACTCATTCTGCAAAAGAAGACAGATTTATAAAATGTTCATTTTAAAGTGACAGTTTAATGTCAGAAAATGTAAGAAAAAGATGAAACGGATGAAAAGTGGTTGCCTGCTTTTAATGAAGGACTGCACCATATTATTGACAGCGCTTGTGTTTTTCGAGTGGCTTTCTTAGAATAGTTCCAAGAACTTCAAACATGCCTTTAATCCTTGTGTTATCTCTGTGATACGCGAAGCATTTTCAATATCACCATATAACAGCTTGGGAGGCAGGCAGGTCTGAAAGGCAGAAGTCCAGAAATGTTTTCCATTTGACTAAATGTTTGTTTCTAGTTTAGGACTGTGTTCATTTTCAGATGATCTCATCAAAATTTGCTTTACTCAACAAACTGTTTTAATTTTTTATTTGTGTAGCTTTCTATTTGCTATTGTCTATATTTAAAAATGGTCTATGTTTTCTTTTTGAATCTTCAAATTTCAAGAAGAGCTGTTTAATGTAGTGGGAATTTAAGACATATTTTAATTTATTGCTTTTCTGTTTAGTCTCACTCAGAGATAAGGTGAAAGACTTTTAATGAAAAATTCTACATGATAACGTCAACATTATATATACCCTGGTAATGAATTTACAAGCACCGAGAAAACAGAATTTTCCTCCGGAATTGTATTGGCTGTATGTAGCTCAGAAAAAGCAAAATGACTACACAGATAGGTACATACACACCTATGCCTGCAGCTTAGAGGTGCACAGTTGTGCAATACACACCTCCATGGACTCTGTTGCCATCTATGATACACTTTATATTCTTGAAATATGTAGAAACAATAACACGATTGTATATTTCTACATGCAGATTGAAGAAGATTGTCTCCCCAAATATATCAGGACTTCAGGTTTTCAGAAAATATATAAATTACAGAATCTGGGGAAAATGAAAAATTACTGATTTTAAGTCCAAGGATACACTATTTTAAAAGGACATTATGCTTAACAAATAACTCATAAATTAAGTTCGTTTCTCCCAGGAATTAAATATGAAACTTGAGGAGCTTCTATTTCCAGTGAAAGAAACCCCGTAGCAGATTCCCTTTGTCTCCTTTACTTCTCAATAATGCAATTTCATCTTTTAGGAGTCTTAGTTATGTCTGCAGTAAGGCTCCAACTGTGCAATAAAATCTCAAACCAATTCTTAATTAGAATTTGGTAATGTGATGCACTTCATAATAAGTACTATTTATGATCATTTGTTTTTCTTTAGATTCTCAGTTAAATATCCTTGGGTTTCTTTTTTTCCCCTAAATGAAGATTTCAAGTATCACAAAAAACAAGCTGATGTATTAATAGAAAGTGAGGAGACATTATTAATGGCTAGGAAATCCTCAGAATGGCTAAAGAGAATAGAAAATATGAAGATGAGGATCCTTGTGACCAAGGAGGGCATCCTTAAATGATCAATTGTGTTCTCACATTTTTTTTTATTTTAAAATTTCAAATTACATTGTGACATCTTAAAAGCTACCATTGCATTCATTGTTTTAATAGTCCTTTAGGAAAGCCACTTGTTTAATTTTCAGAATCCCATTGCCAGGCTTTGAAAATAGCTCTCCTATTTGTTTTGTTTGGTGGACCTTGTAACTCTGCATTGTGAAATATGGCCTGTGGCCTGTGGTGACTCTTGGGGCTTCAGGCTTTTCTTATCATTGGTGGAAGTGGTGGCATATTGTCACGTCTTACTGAAGAGCCCTTTTTTCTGTAGCCGCTGAGAAGATTGGAGTGCAATGGCCCTTCCTGCCAGGAACATGCCCGACCAGGCAATGTTTCCTTCTTCAGGATCATGGAAAGGCCTCTCTTGGGAAAAGGTGTAAGGAGACAAACCAATTGTCACTTCCGAAGGGGGAATATTTGATCCCTTTGTGGTCTTATCTTAATCTACTTCCAACTTTACTGATTTACCACTGCTGGGTTCCAGAAGAGGTACAAAGGAGAGGAGAAAATGATTGATTTGAGTGCTCGTGGCAATGAACGAGTGACAAGAGATGTGTCTCAGTGACAGGGCTTTGATAACGGCCTTGGTTCATGATTGGGGGTCGGATATTGTCATGCCCACTGCCACACCACAAAGAGCACACAGCACTTATTCAATCCAATAACTGTCTAGCGAACAATGCCATACAACATACTACTCCTGTTAATTTGTTTGTTCATTCATTCATTCAATCAACTAACAATTATTGATTACTTTCATGGGCTGGACAGTTTTATAAGCATAGAGTTATAGTCATGAATATGACAGTCCCAAATCCCTGCCGTTTGGAAGCTTACATGCTAATAGAATCTACATTCTACACTCTCTACATCCTTACAATAGAGTAAAACTATTAGATAATTTCTCAAATGTCTTACAAAATAAATTACTTTAAATAAAAGAATAATGAATATGGGTAATTTTCTGCATTGGTGCCAGACAGGGAGAATTTGAATTTAAATAATAAATGTGGGAAAAATAAACTTCAAACAAGGAGCTAGAAAATACATCCTACTATAGATGCATGCTTTAAAAAATATTACCATTGTATTCCTATTGAAGATGAGACACAATTCAAGGAAAATTCATAACACATATTTTCTTAGAATTCCATGTTGATTATCTATAAAATATTAAACAGCCAGTCTCAGAAACCACAGGTAATTTCACTTGTTGTGTTCTATCTCATTACATAGGACTGGTATACAAGACCATGGAGTAATCTGCCAATTTTCCTGTCTGCTTCTACAAAGGGCTATAATTCATCCCCCATCACGCTCCCCAGAATGGCTATGTGAATCCATTTACTGCCCACTGGGTCCCTGATGTGCAGTCTATAGGGCCAGCAGCTGCCTCTGGCCAGGGCCATCTCATCCACTCATGCTGCTTCCCTTGGGAGCTTTCCTAGGTGATTTTCCCAACTCCACTCTCTCCCTGTTTCCATCTCTCCTGTGCATTGCATCAAACAGAACCTTCCACAGCACCGCTGTCCTGTAATTGCTTTCCTGTTCCAGAGGGTCCTAGCAGACCCAGCCTCCTCTCTTTGCCAGGCAACAAATAGAGCAACAAAGTCAACAACAGTACTTTGTATTTTCAATTATAAATTGTCTTATGCAGAACATACCACTTGATAAACTTAGAAAGAATCAAATTTATTAAAATCATTCCCATTTCACAGAGGGTTATGTTGAATTTGAGAAAACTCAGATGATTTGCTCAAAGCCTGCCAGCTACGAAGTGGAAGAACCAGGTCTAGAGTCCAGCTCTTCTGAATTCCATACCACTTCTCTAGTCTCTGCTTCCTGTCATGACACACACTTTGCAATCGCTGGCTCAAGTACATCTCCAGTTCTACCCCTGGCCACACTCTTCCCCAACTGGAAATGCTCTTACTGTCCATTTTGCCTCATCCTACCCAGCTGAACCTGCCAAGGCTCCACGGCCTGCCTAAGGGTCCTTTCTTCCATGTAGTCTCCCGTGAGAGCTCCAGCACATGGTCACATGTTTTTCCTCTGAAAATTATATTCTACAATTTTGATAAGCAAGAACTGATTTAAAGCACAAAATATATTTTCATCAGAGACCAAATGTTCCCAAACTGATAAATGCAACTATCAATAAGCACATAAAATAGAACATTATATGCATTGGATATTGTTGTCAGATATTATTTTCCTATGCCTTTAAGAAAAGAGGCAAATACTCCTTGATCTCTCACAGCTCATTAATTTTTATAACATTTGTTTTACAAAATACTGTGTTACTGCAGAAGAGAGAAGTGGGGAACACACAGCATATTTATTTATTTTTTAATATCCAAAGTGAATCCATACATCATTACTTTAGGAACTCAATATGTGCAACTTGTCTTTGATGTATGACAGCATCAATGTGCAATTTGAAATATACAGAGTTTGAAATAAAGCTTGTTAATCGTTCACATGGAGATCAATATAGCCTCTGGAGGTCTGACTGTGGGCCCTGCCAAAAAACTCAGTGACAGCCATGCATTCAGTCAAGAATGTCAGCAGGGCAGGCTGTGGGGTGAGTGACGAAATGCAGCCCCACATATGAGGGTGTTAGGTGATCACATTTTAAATTTAATGGCATAGACTTCTGCCAAGGGAGTCCTAGAGGTTACTCTATGGCACAAGAAAGCAAAGGGACTATCTTTTGAGTCTTCAATTTTTAGCCACTTTAAATTCATTGGGTTTTCTCAGCCCTAAAGTAAGGTCATCACCTTTCACAAGTTTTCCCTACAAACTAAACAAATGCTGTGTGTCACCACCTCATTCTCTCTGTGGGGATGTTAGACACCACTGACCTGGGTGATTGCTGTTGGTAACACACCCACACAAAGATATTTAGATTGGGAAGAGGCCACAAAAACTGGCTAACAACCGGAATCCTCGCTGTGGGACCTATTTTACCCAATGGGAAAAATTGCTTCCAAAGGTCTTACATTTCTTAATGTCAATGAAAGCATTGCCAAGTGAGGTGGTCTTTGATTGTTTTCATCAGTTCATGTTTATTTGGCAGCCTTTGGTGTTCATGCTACTGTGCAACAGAATATATTAAAGAGAGTTATATTACATCAAGAAATTTAGGGCCAACCTCAAAAACATTATTTTTGTTAAATATTTTAATCACCCACACTTGCTATCATAAATGAGAAAAGGGGTTGAGGAAGCCCACATTTTAAATCCTTTCAGATTACGGTAGGAAAATTAAACCTAAAAATGTGGTTAGTGTAGATTATCCTATATTGGATTTTGAGCTATTATGTTAAAAGTGTTTGATACAGGAAAATTACATTCCACACCAGTATTTCATTAAATATACTGATGTTGTTTTACGTAGGTTAGACACATCTAAAGGATTTTAAAAGCTGAGCGACATATTAAAATCTTTTTTTTTTTTTTTAAGAAATTTTCCCCTGGGACCTTGCCATCTGATTGCTCCTTCATCAGAAGTTCCCAAATTCTGGCCAGGCATGGTGGCTGACACCTGTAATCCCAGCACTTTGGGAGGCCAAGGCAGGAGGATCACTTGAGGCCAGGAGTTTGAGGTTACAGTGAGCTATGATGAAGCCACTGCACTCCAGCCTGGGCAACAGAGAAACACCCTTTCTCAAAAAAAAAAAAAAAAAAGTTCCCAAATTCTATTTGCTAAAATTTCGAAACTGTCTCTCAAATCCAAGTACCACTTCACCATAGTTTCCCTATAGTTTCTGTTGATCATTTTCCTGTGATGCTGCTCTCCCACTCTACTCTGTCGTGGAGGTACTGAATCTTCTTTCTCACTTGTAACACGAGGAGCTTAGGATTTGGAATAAACAGACCTGATTGAAATCCCAGTTCTACCAGTTACTAGTTGTGTGACCTTCTGCAATCTTCTTACATATATGTGCCTCAATTTCTTCCTTTGCAAAATGCAGAGTCACACTACAGGTTTATTAAAGGATAATGTGAAACCCTATATATAAAAATCATTTAGTACAGAGCAATGCACAGAAACTCAATAAAAACTGTCCCCCATAGACGAGAATAGCCCCTGCACCCCCACACCCTTCAGGTGGTGCCTAATATCTTGTGCAGCTTCTCTGCACATAATCCAGTTTTGCTTTCTTTAAGGAACATTAAATGCTCACTTTAAATAACACAATGATCTACCTCTGTGAAGCCTTGCTGTTTGTGTTATGTTTATTTTTTATCATTCTCTTGCTATTATTATGAAATGGAACAAGGATTAAAAACTTTAGATGAAAAATTGACCATCAATGATATTCATTAAATACGGTAAAGAAAGAACACGTAAAACTGGCTTTTGTTTAACTTAATGTTCCAAAACAAACTATAAACATTAATTGGTATAGAAACATTCCTTTGTACACATTTTTGCACAGGAAACTTTAAAAAAGAATTACTTGGTTGGCTAACACCATTGGAATGTCAATTTCTAATAAACAACGAGTACTCCATTTTATTGGTCTGTTAGGAATACGTATATATGAAAGTACAGCATTATAATTTGAAAAATTTATTTTAGCTTTAAAGTCTTTAAAACTGGCTTCACCTATTCCTACTTTTATACTTTTTAAAAAAATTCTCAGTGGTTAATACGTTTCAGTAAAAGGTGGAGAGTTTTACATTACACACTAAAACAGAAACAAATCAAAAGATTTCCTAAAAATGTGAAGAATGTCTGAAATCAACTCTAATAAAAAAGAAAATATACTTAGAGCATGTGTAAGAAGCTGTTTCTTTCTGCATCTGTTACCTTGAATTGCCGTGATCAGATTATGTAATTTTTGAAATGACTGCAGATTCTGAGGGTGTATAAAATATCTGATACACTAAAGCAACTTTTTTGGGGATAAAAACATTGGAATCTTATGTTTTTAAGAGGCTACTTAGATCCAAGGGAACAGAAAAAGAATTACTCATTTACTCTCACAAGGCTGCTGAAGTTCTTTGGGGAAATAAAATTAAAATTGTTTGCTCTATAAAGCAACCACAAAGCTTTTATAAAAATAGCAATCATGTTGGTTGTTTGAGACATGTAAACTAAACTGGAGTCTATTTTCTAGAGGATCCTACTGCCTAGGAGCAAATTTTAGTCCTGTTGGTGAGAAGAGCTCGACCATGAAATAAATGGTCACGCAATTTCATCAATTTTTTGCTTCTTGGCTGTGGAAAGAATGTGAAATTCTTTGCAAAGCGAGAACAAATGGCACAGACTCATCTGTTTACTAAGGGCTTGAGAGCCCAAACAGGATATGAGGGCTACAAATGCCAGTGACATTAATTTTGGAAAAATATTCACGATTGTTTATGGGCAAGGGCAGGCTTTGACAGGTTTTAACATGTGTATCACTGTCCAGCAGGACTTGGACGTGGGGCAGGAAGCTTTAAGGGGTGGTCAAAGGTGAATTCTATTCTGGGAAGGCTCTGATTTGTTTTTCCTGTACTGCCCACTTCCTTCCTCAAGAAGTTACTTCCATCTAAACAATATTTCTTCTCTCCTCAATATTAGCACGGGACAGCACGCACAGTAAGGTCTACATACAACCAGTATTTGCAGGCGTTGAGAGCCTACAGATTTTTTTCTCTTCATACTATCTCCACTGTAGCTGATACTTCTCCCAGGGCTAAAGGCCAAGTTACTCATCTTACTATAGTCTTGTGTATCAGGAAAGTTAACCGCCAAAGACAAAACCAAAAAAACCGTAGAAAGTTGGAAGCTTCCTTAGGATGTTCTTAGGTAATTATGAAAAGTGGGCACTTGAACTAGGGGGTTCAGTCATTTTTTTCTTTGCTAGGTTGTCAGTGAGATTTCCTATCTATACCAGGAAATGAAAGGCCAATCTGAAGAATTCCTGGGAGAGCACAGCCACTTACTCTCAACTCATTAAAGTCTGTTGCATAGGGCGGAAATGTCTGTTCTTTCTATTCCTCCGTGCGATTTTAAATAGAAAGCTGATAGGAGTTCTGCCTTTTAAAAATCATACTTCTTTCTAAAAGTGGCTCTTGACAGAGAACAAGTTTCACTTGGATTGCCGCAGGAGCCCCAGAACACTTTCAAAAGGCTTCATTCTCCAGCACTCCAACCAATGTAATCATCACATTTACATTTGAAGATTTCCCAGTTAAGTCAAGAGAGTTGTTAGAATTCAGGAGAGAATGTGAACAACCAGTTGGCACCTACAACCAGGGAGGACAAATATCTCATTTACTCCCTTCCCCCTGCACAGGTATTTCTGATCTCCCATTGGTTGGAAGAGCACTAAGAACTCTAAATTAAATGTGTATCACATGGGAGGAGAAGTGCGCATGTCCAAGAGTCCATTTTGGCAAAACAGTAGAGACATGCTTTTTTTTTTCAGTTGATAAAAATGTTTTCAAACACTAACTGATCAATTTAAATGTAACACTCTGTGGTTAATACAGTTTTGGGTTTGTGTTTTGAATTTTCTCTAGGAAATTAGAGGTACTTTCATGTATGCTTTCATGCTCATCTGTGTAATACTTCAGGTAGAGACAGAGAAGTTAGTGCTGCATACCTGATAAAGAATGACACAAACAATTGTTTGGCACTTCACAGAAATCTGCCCTATTGTTTAATTTAATATAAATAAATGCTGATAGACTGACTAAAATTGACACTCCGTAGTTGATCACATGGCCAGCTTACATGGTCAGGCTCACAACTTAAATTCTAGAAATGTGAATTTCTCTTTCCACGCCACTAGTCTGTCCTTTGGGGGAGACACTAATAGCATTTCCTGGCAGTCACAAAAATATTGCAATTGTAGGTCCTGGATTTTTTCCAGGATGATCTATACATATATACCATATTCTCTATTGTCAGAACATGTGACCTGAATTTTGTTTCAAAAAACATTTTCCTCTATATAGGGATTAGAGGCTTCTGATTTCCTGTCACACATATAACTTTGAGTCCCACTGACTCTGAGTAGCTTTGGGAACCCGGAAAATGCTTAGATTTTGATCTGAGGGAAGATTCTGGTTTACTTCAGTAGATTGTCTTGGGTATACACTTTGATTGGCTCTGAGCTTCCCTCAAGGGGTTTAAATCAAAGTTTTGGGTACAGACTAACCTGGAACCACCATGGATCGACATTGTGAGGAGGTTAATGTTCCTGAACAACTCTGGAAAAAAACTGGGTGCAAATGAGAAATGGTTCACTATTACTCTGTGTAGACTATATGTAGTGGGCACGGGACTGAACACTGAGCTTATTCTGAATTTTTGGCTTGTTTTAGTGATAATATTAATAAAAACAACTCACCCTAGTTCCACATTAGCCAATGAGAACTGTATCACCATCTCGTCATTGCTACTTCTCTCTTAGATGCCAAGAGATCACATCTTTTATGCCCCATAATTTATTTCAGCCCAACTCCACATCACCTTGGAGACCATGCAGCAGAATCCTACAGACTTGAGAGACTGGGATCAGAAATTTTAGATTTCCTAGATGATAAAGAAGTGGCTGAAAGAGGTTTGCGGTTTGCCCCATATCACACAGCGAGTTAGTGGTAGAGTCTTGCGCATTATTCTCTCAAGTATATGCATCACTCGCTGTTAGACTAAAACTCAAGATATAGGCTCGATGATCATACTGAGTTCCCCAACATCAATGCACCTTTTCAGGGGAATAGATGTATGTGCTGTAAGACCTGACAAAAGATAAATTAAGGTTTTTGGATGTTTGATAATATGTAGTTATAACTATAACCAGTTTATTGTCACACGGGCCATTGTTTTACTTTTCATCTCACATGTAGGCATCACATACAAATGGATGAACTGTAAAAAAAAATAATCATTTTACATAACTGGTTTGGTACCTTTTATATTCTATTGAATAAACTTTGGCTTGAAAAGTTTGTTATTTATATATTTATAGCTGGTGTATAGGGTGAATTTAGTCTTTAGTGTGATAAGATGCTTTACTGAATGTTTCCATCCCCCATCCCACTCTGTCTCCATTTTTTTCATTAGTAAATGGAATGATGGTAATATTTCACAGAAATGTGAGGAAGATTACAAGAGATTATATATCAGGGTATTTTGTAAACTATAAATCTATATACAAATGTGAATAATTATTATTGCTGGAACAGACCTGAAGTGGCCATGGTAACTTTACTTACTAAACTCTTGTTCTAATATTATTATTAGGGTTTTTATGGGGGTGGTGGATGATGTATATTTAACAAAGAGATGGTTCTGAAATATGCTTTTATTTCCTCTCTTGTGACTCATGTTTCCTTTTTAAGGAGTTTCCTGTGCATAAAAACAGGAAATACACAGTTACTAGAAACATCTAAATAAAATTAAAAGGAGAGAGATTTTGCAAATTATGTATTTGATAAAGGCATTGTATCTGGAATATATAAAGAACTTATAACTCAGTTATAATAAGACAAATAAACCAATTAATAAATGGACAAAGGATCTGGATAGACATTTCTTCAGGGAAAATACACTGATGGTCAATAAGCATGAAAAGATGTTCAACATCATGATCTATGCATATAGAATAGGAAGTGCAAGCCAAAACCACAAACAGATACCCCTTCACACCAGCTAGGATGGCTATAATAAAAAGAGACAGACAATAACAACTGTTGGTGAGGATATGGAGGAATTGGAACCCTCATACATGCTAGTGAAAATATAAAATGGTGCAGCTGCCTTGGAAAATAGTTTGGCAGTTCCTCAAAAGGTTAACAGAGCTGTCACATGACCCAGCAACTCCACTCCTAGGTATATACCTAAGAGTAATGAAAATACATGCTCACACAACAACCTATAAACAAATGTCCATAGCAGCATTATTCATAATAGCCAAAAAGTAGGAAACAACCCAAATGTACATCAACTGATAAATGGATAAATAAAATGCTGTATATCTGCACAATGAAATATTATTAGGCAATACAATATTGACACATGCTCCAACATTAAGAACCTTCAAATATACTAAGTGAAAGATGCCAATCATAAAGGACTGCATATTGTTTGAGTCCATTTATATGAAATGTCCAGAACAGGAAAACCCATAGAGACAGAAAGTTGTTGCCTAGGACTAGTTGGAGTGGGTAGTTTTAAGGAAAATGGAAAGTGAATGCCAATGGGTACAGGGCTTTGGGGTGATGAAAATGTTCTAAAATTGCACAACTCTGTGAATGCACTAAAAACTATTGATTTGTGTACCTGAAATGGGTAAATTGTATAGTATGCAAATTATAACTCAGTAACATTGGAGGGAGGGAGGGAGGGAACAAAGCAAGGAGGAAAGGAAGAATGAAGAGAGAGAGAAAGAGAAACAGGGAGAATTGTATTTCTTGGATCCTAAAATTTATATTACATTTGCCCAGTGAAAATGGGTAACTTTACAATGAGCTAAGAAGCTCTGTACCTCCAGACTGATGAAGAGAGCCTGACCCTTAAAATATAATGATAAATTCTGAAAGTGTTCATTTCACTTACATTGGTGACCTGCATTTATCGGAAAGGTTTACATCTCAGACCAGATGGATTAGTAAAATGAATTTGGTCCCATGTGGACCAAAGAACCTAATGGCCAAAAGCTTTGATGTCGTCAAACTACTAACCAAATAACACGTTGGATAAAAAGAAAACAGATGTACAGACACCCCTGACAGAGGCTTTGATCTCTTCTGTGGTGGCTGCCCGCCCATAAAGGACACTGGGAACTTTGTTGCTTTTCCTAATGAGTCTTCCCTACTTTATTAGGTTCACTGATTTCATGCACACCAAACAGGCGGGAAACGGCACTGCTTTCTAAGAAAGGACTTTGATGTTTTACTAATACTAGCCAATAAAACATTTCTTGTACTCCCAGCCAGTAAATAGCGATTATAGGATATTTTCATAAATACTGTGTTCAAACTCTGCTGCTGCAAGCAGAGAGCAAATAGAAAGGGTCGCAGCCAGGAGTCAAGAACATCTTGAAAGTTCTAATCAGACTCATGCAGCAATTTGCTTTTGCTAATTTATTGCACTTTCCCCCTCAAAAGTCATTGACTTTGTCTCACAATATTGTTAAATTTTAAAAGTAAATGGTAAAGCAAGATTAGGTGTCAGTGAATCCAGGAGAGCTGATGCTATTCTTCCTCTTTTATAGTTTGAGTACCTTAGGGCATTGAGGGGAGAGAGGCTGCCTAAATGGAGTGGATGTAAAAGTGCCCTCAATCCAGATATAGACTTTTGACCACAGGGATTTTCAGGATTACTTTGAGAAGAAACATCACACCAAAGGGTTTTTAGGCATTTGCCACTCTGCTTGTGGTGTGGAGAAGGTGGGTCACTGTGTCACAAACAGCCATGGCTAGCTGCAGAGAGAGGAGAGGGATCTTTGGAATCTGGCCCAGTACATGCAGCATAGGCAAGAGTGGGGCTGGTCTGTTGCAGGAGTTGTGTACTTTACTAAGTAAATGCCTGGCCTTCAAGTTCTTTAAATCCTTGGTTTTATTGCTAAGCCTCAATGCCTTTTAAATTTTGACTGGAAGATGAAAAAAAATTGAGGGGGAGGATTATTCTTATTAACTGATGGAGATGATTGTCATTTTATGTTTAATGTTTCACATGTGTCACCAAAGAGCACTAACCTTGGAGTCCAAGGAACTTGGGTCAGGATCCTAGATTTACCACTGACAACCACGGACATTTGGGCAAATTACTGAACCTTCTTACTCTTCTGTGAGCTCATTTGTTAAATGAGATGATATCTAGAGTTTCTATTCCTATCTATTTTAAATGTAAGAAATGATACAAATCAGTTATTGCTGCCTGATTTACAAAAGGAATACAAATGCCTTGCAGAAAATTTAGAAAAGACAGATAAGCAAAGAGTTGGAAATTTCTTTCACTTTCATTGGTCCAGGATTCTTCATAATCTCATATACTTCAAGTCAAAGATTATTAGAGCAGGGAAATACTACAGCAGATATCTTGTCCAACCCTCTGACTGAGCAGATGGGAAGGGTGAGATACGACTTGTCTAAAGTCACACAGCATACGTTATTGAGTACTGTGCTTGCTCAGATTAGTTTTAAAATGTCTTGTCCTCTGTTTCTGAATGGCATGTTTCAGACTTTTACTCTCTATAAAACTATGAACTTAGAATCATCATTCCTTATTTGTGGATATGCTTGGTTGCATTTTGAATCTTTGTGGATATTTTTATGAGCTGCTGTGTCCAGCTGTTGGGGGCTCCAGAAAACACAAATAATATAAGAAACCGTGTACACCTGCCACATCCAGCTTGGCCTACTGGGTTTCTTTATGTTCACTCTAAGACTATTACAAGGGCCATTCCTGAGTTCTTAGTTCTTTGGTCAGTGTATGGCAGCTGTTCTCCAAGATAAGGAGGTGGCCTGATTTCACATGGCCATTGATGTCTGTGGCAGGCACAGTATGGAGTCAGTGGCCAAACAATATCATGAGAGGCAATGACTAGGCTTAAAGGGTGGGGAACACAGACAGGCCTTGACCAGTGATGCTGAAGATTGGGTAAGTGATGACGTGTGGGGATAGCTTAGAAGATTCTCTTCCTTAACAGTCAGTCACACAAAGTAAATAGGGAGTCATTCTGATTTTTTTTTCCCACTCCAACCTAATGATGCAACTACAGTGTTAGAGTGACAGGAGAGAGCCCTGCTAAAAGGATTCTTCCCCTGTCACCCACATTCGTTTCAAGTGACATTAATGTTGCCTTGGCAGTTGCAACACACTGACATTTACCTCATCATTTCCGGAATTTTAAATTCAAATACAAGTTACAACATGCATAAAATATCCAATTGTATCAGATAGAGTTCTTAGAAATAGCTATTTACCTCATTACTGTATGTCTCCTTCTGTGATAGATTTTTAAAAATCTTTTTTTTAACACAAAGGAAATAAAGATCTTCTGTTTGCTTACTTTCCCTGAATTAAGCAATATTACTTTGGAAGAAATAATGGCATATTGGACAAATGAAGTATTAAAAATGTAGTATTTATATACACTTTTGACTGCTTGAAAATAGATATTTTATAATTCTGGTTTATATGTGTTCATAACCCGTGGCCATTGTTATCCTCAATTCATGACAGATACTCATATTTTTATCTAAAGGAAATTTCAATACATTTTTAGTATGGCTTATTTTTTTCTGACAGTTAACATGTTTTTTCCTTGAAAAATAAGATATTTTAAAGGCTGACTATTATGTTTAATATTTTATTTGGATCGTGGAGTATATTCCACATAGGGGAATTTGCATAGGATAAGAATGTGCTCCATAGGAATTTCAAATAAAGATCCAATAATCTTATAATTGATATGTGCCTCATGTTTTATCACACTGCTTCAGTTTCAATAGAATATTTAAACACATGAATGGAAGTAAAACAATTTGGCTTGTCATCTGAGTAGTTTGTCAGCACAATATTTTGATACTTGGACACGCCAGAATAGTCCTTTTTCATCCAGCTGTTTGGTATTACATAAACGCAGCCTTCATATGCCATAAATCCTTGGAGCAAGGGAGTCTTGAATTGAGGATCCAGTTGCAGGGAGATGGCTTCTGTTGGTTTATTCTCTCTCTTTGAGGCTAACATGATAACACTTAATGTCTCAAAAGTCTCAGCCACTCACAAGCTATAACAAGCAAATGTTTTTCTTTTTTCTTTCTTCCTTATTTTTAACACAATGGAGTCATGTGTAAGTCAGGGTAAAACCTTGGATCATGCTGTAGTTATTTTTCATACAACTTATTTCTACTAAAAAAAACCTGATAGCAGCATGCGATTAATTCTTAACTAGATACTGGTTCCTCCTCCACTAGCTGAAGACAAATGCAAGTTCCAAAAAAACATCTAGTAAGGAGCTGGTAAGTTAGGATGGGTCTATTTCAAGCCTACTTCCTGTTTACATAAGTATTCTAGTCTAATTCTAATTGGTGTTGTGAAGTCAGCCTTTATTAGTGTTTGTATTTTGGCATTAGTGCTTATATTTTGAATATGTAGTTAATTTAAGACAATACACTTAGCCAATGAAGAACAATTCTGGAAATCTGAAGAAGATATTAAAAATGAAGAGAACTATTTTACTAAACAGCCATCTTAGAGTGAAGTAGTCTAGCTAACGGAACACCTGTTAAATGGTAGAATACCTTTGCTTGGTTCCTTTTTTAACCATCTGTCTAGGGCTCTACTTAGAACAGCAATGCATATAAGTTACATTTGTCAAATGAACACTGGAGAGTTGTATGGATTAATTTTGAAGTCACATTAAATCAGATAAAGCTCACAAATACTGAAAAGTTAAATTTTGTGGAAGTTATTTTGGCATGGGATCCTGGCAAAGCAAAGAGAGATTTACCTTAAGAAACAAAAACGAAAACAAAAGCAAAAAATCCAAACAACTGATTTGTAAATAATATTATTTTAAAAGAAGCCAAACCAGAAAATATTTTGAGATCCTTAGTAAAAGTATGATTAGTCAAGACTGAATTCTAGGGCCTAGAGCCCTGACTAGCCCTGTCTGTTAAATTTTGTTCTTATTTTGCTTTTGTTTATTACAGCCAATTCAGTTGCGATGGCCATTATCTTTGGGTTATTTGTATTGTGGTAGAGTCTTATCCAGTCATTTAATAATGAAAGCAAGTTTGGATTTGCTTGCAGTTTTATAAGTATATCCATTTGATAATAAAAGCTGGGAGGTGGCAATTACAGAAATAGGTATAATTATCTTTTATTTGAATTTTGCAGATGAAAATGAACTAGATAATGTCTTTTTGACTGTGGAGTGCCATTCATTGGGATAAGGAAAACAGTGGACTTTATTTACATTTACAAAGTGCGATAATCACGATTAAAAGCTGGGTTTAAAGCTGGTATCTTTTTCTTTCTTTCTTTCTTTTTTATTTCAGCATATTACGGGGGTACAAATGTTTAGGTTACATATATTGCCTTTGCCCCACCAGAGTCAGAGCTTCAAGTCTGTTCATACCCCAGATGGTGCGCCCCACAACTCATTAGGTGTGAATATACCCATTCCCTCCTCTCCCCTCACACCTGCCGGACACCTGATGAATGTTACTACTATATGTGCACATAAGTGTTGATCAGTTAATACAAATTTGGAGCCCATTCTACTAAGTGAAGTATCACAAGAATGGAAAGCTGGTACCTTTTTAAAATTGGGGATATACAAGGAAAATGTGGAGAGATGCACTGCATTCCCCTGAAAGTTTAAGGTCAAAAGGAAATCTGTGTATTCAACATCTCTAAGTCTTATCTTTCTTAAATTTAGCAGAATGACAACTTTCCTCAATGTGTGATATTCTAAACTTGCATATAAAAATAGACATATTGGGCTAATTTGTATAAATTTTCTTGTGCAGTGGAAATACATGACACATAGGAGGGAAGATCCTTCTGAACTAAAATGTAACAGTAATTAATCCATAGGTTTAATCCAGAGGATAACTAGAGATTTTCCTGCTCCAGAAATTATTTTCTTGGAGGATATTTTCTAAGAAATGGAGCCAGATGGTCCATCTTCATCTACCAGACCACAGTAATAAGTTAATTTGGACCAACTGCCACATACACACTCAGCTGTGGTGACCTTTAATTTCTAAAATTTTTATAAACGTCCATTAAAGCAAGATAGAAGTGAAAGAACTATAAAAAGCCAACATCAATTTTCAGAAAGATTGAAGATTAGAACCTTTGGTCCTTATTGGACAAAATACTAATAGTAGAAAACAGGAAGAAGCAAGAGAAGGCAAAGTGCAATCTTTTAAAAACCACAATTACGATATTAACCAATTTTTTGAAGTTAATATGGAACCCATTTTTGAAATTCTGAATAATTTACTTGTGGTAAATCGAAAACATATTTTGTTCATGTAAAATATCTAAAAGTATGTATTAACAGAAGAAATCATTAACTAACTTAAGAATTAAAAGAATGCTGAAGGTAGGACATTATAGTTTTCTGGCAGTGTAAAATTTTGCAAGATCAAGAAATGTATAATGCTTTCTTTGGATAAAATCTCCTTAGGTCTCATTCACTTTTCCAACACTTATTTTTACAGATTCTTGATTTTCTGTAGATTTCAATGACTATATTTATTAGTTCAATTCTTTTTAACAATCTTAGTTGATGTTGATTGACATCAGTGAATGGCGCTATTGTACTTTACCCTAATGGGAGATGGGATTACAAGATTCTGTCTGCTCCTTTTTGTAAATTGATGTTAAAAACAGAAGTGAAACTTAAAATCCCTAATTCACATCAACCTTGTCATATAGTTGTTTTACCCATATACATAAGAAATCATCTATAATAATGTCTACAGTGAACAAAAGAAAAATAGCAATACATTTGAGTGTATTAAACCATGGATTTTTGAATCCGTTTTAAGACTTACTGAACTCTGACAATATTTCTGTTACAACTCTGAGACAGGTACATCTTACTGCACTTGCTTTGGAGATGGTCCAAAAAATATAAATTAAGGCTATTTAGGATAAATGGTATGCCAGGTAACGATTACAACCTTTAATACTTTTAGACGAGGTCTCACTGTAGTCAGGCTGGTGTCAGACTGGTGTTGAACCCCTGAGCTGCAGCTAACCACCCGCCTCGGCCTCCCAGAAAGCTGAGATTACAGGCGTGAGCCACTGTGCCCGGTAAGTTTATTGAAATAAATACAACTTGAGATCAATGAAAGGATAGATTTGATACCTGCCCATGAGAACTGTTCAGTGCCAGAAAAACAAAGCTATAGCTAGATGTTCCTGGCTGCCAGAAAACTGGGGGAAAGAGGAGATGTGGCAGGTCCTGAAAATAACTTGGCTTTTCTAAAATAAGAAATGACATACAAATCACTGAACCTTTTCAGATTTCAATTTTCTTTCTGTGGCATAAAAAGATTGATGCTTAGATGTCTTTGAGGTTCCTCTCAACCCTTTTTATGATTATATAAAAATTATTCTTCCACAGAAGTCCTTACATCTCTTCACTTGTTTTGCTTGCTCTTCTAAGGACCAGCATCCAGGGAAGGATGCAAATATATTGTTCCAGGAGATGACAAAGCTTTACTGTTGCCCATGTTTTCCAGTATCCTGTTGGCCTTTCTGACTACAATGGGGAAATGTCTGTAGTATCTCTAGAGCAGAGCATGCAAACCTAGGTTATAACTTTCCTAGGTTATAACTGATCATTTTTAAATAGTACAGACCTAATACATGTGTTCAAAGAATGAATGAATAAATGGGTGAATGCACAGTTAAAAGCAGCATTCTAACATTCTTTGGAGTAAGTTAGTAAATATTGGTAGCTCTATGCCTTTAAACATGTAAGTTTGCATTTATCCTGATTTTTATCCTAAATCAAATTCCCCATGTGTGTATATATGTGTCTGTGGTCTGCATGTGAATGAACATGTGTGTCCACATATGTGTATGTTAACACATGTGTTTATATTGATATGTATTTTATTATTTTAAGGGAAATCTAAAAAAATGAATCTCTTTCTATATAGGATCTGTAATAATATAAAACTAAAGTTTCTCAGCTTAAAAAACTAATTGTGATCACTTTTCCTTTCCATATGTTATACTTGAACTTTTGCTAATCCACACAAAACCTTCCTGTATATCAGAAAACAGTGCCCTCAGCAGCCTCTGTCCTGTGGGTATCTGGCTTACTGAGGTGTCAGTATCTTTTAATAATTAGAGAAAAGCCTCCCTTCCTCAGTGGGGATCAGCTCCCCTCCAGGACTTAGAGATCTGAGGACAGGCTGAATTTCAGCTTCCAAAAATGAAATTGGATAAGAGGATTTCGAGTGTATCTATCTAGGGTAATAGGTTTCTTACCTCCAGGCTACAAAGAACAACGAGCAGTATGCTATTAAAATGTCTAGTGCTCACTGTGAAGAAACAGCCACTAAAGTAGTTGTTAGGTGCAAATGGCTGGGGAGGCCTCCTAGAGTAACAGCTTAGCTGCACATGGCATACGATGAAATCCTCAGAGAAGCATGGAGCGAATAATCCAGTACTGGGATGCTGTGTAGAAAAAGGTGCAAGAGAGCAACTGCTATAAGCCGTGTAGAGAATAGTGAAAAGTCCAGGGTAAGTGAAGCAGGATGTTGAGTTACATAGGGCAAGGCAGGAAAGGCAAGCCCAGACCAGGGTCTGTCATTCCACTCCTTATACTGATCACCAGCATGTGAACTGCCAAATGTGTGGTCAGGGATACGAGTTGGATCTGTGGCTGTTGAGCAGCCTGGTTCAGTGTGTTATGCTCAGGGACCGAATCTAGGAGCCCGGCCAACAACGTACCACGCTCTAGGCAACCAGCGAAACAATTAGCCAGCTCAGACACAGCCATAGCACACTCATCCATGGGCACAGACCCCAAGAGGGAAATAATCCTGATATGTAATCTCAGGCCCAGCCCATGTTCTCCAACTTCAAAGGAGACTCCAATGAGTGAAGTATTAGAAATGAGGAATTTTCCAGAAGAAGAGTGTCAAAATATTGACTCCAGCAGAATTGTAACCTAGAGAGAAAACTTGCTCCTCAAACAAAAAAATAATTGACAAAGTAGCTTAAAGTCAGGCAGGAGAGAAAGCAGAGTTTGAGAGGGAAGCCAAGGAGCTTGCATTTCTGTAATGCTTGCTCTGGTGCCAGTGATAAACATTAGTGCACCCCTTCAGACCTCTGCCTGCTGGAGAGGTATCTAAGTGGCTGCAGCGCTCTCTAAACATAAATAATCTTAATCTTCAAATGCACAGTAGACACGTGGGAACAAGATTAGGGAGACTTTTTTTTTTTCTTGGCCCTTTATGGAAGCTTCCAAAGGAACAAACTTCAGCCTACTAGGGAAGTTTTACCTTAAGTAGATGTCTCTGGAGACCCAGGCATATCGCTGCACAGTTTACCAGGTTGGACTCACTCTTTTCCCATAATTGTGTCTGCTAAACTACAGAAGCTTTAGAAGTGAAGGGGTTTAACCCAGATTCAAAGGTGAAGAAAGGACTGGTAGTTCAAAGGAACATAACAATAACCTTCAGCTGCCTCATGTGTCTTCTGTAAGATGTTTTTAACTTTGGTGGAGAAAAAGAATGCAATAGTCCCTGGGAAGTATGTTTTTTTTTTTTTTTTGGAACTTTGGATGATCAAATTGTTAATGGTCAATGTCCATTCAAATGGAAATATAGATATTCTCTTCAATCTGAAATATCTTTGCTCTGAATGGGGAAAATCCCTAAGTGTGTAAAATCTGTGCTATTAGTATAGATCTCAGCTGTTTGTTTCATGTCGGCAGGTGAGTGTGGCTCAGAACGCAACTTATTAAACCACGAATAGTGTTTGGATGGTATTAGGCTCTCTGTTCTAATCAGATTCAGGAGGCTGAGAAGGAGAGAGCCAAAGAAGGGGTTGAGAGAAGAGGGGAATAAATCTTGAGAGGGAGGGAGACAGCTGGGGAGAAAAGGAGGGACGCAGCTGAGTTTTTCTACATTCAAGTGTTCCTACACTCAAGTTACATTCTTGCATGGACCCAATGTCTAGCTGAGAAATACTGCACTTCAATAAGGAGGCTTTAGGAGGTCAAACTGTGGATTTATAATATCTCTGTATGCACATTTGGCTTCTCTTCGCCTGAAATAAAAGCAGATGCTTAGAAATGATCCAAAGAAGGAAGAAGTGCTTTCAGTTAAGCATTAAGAAAAGGCCACTTAGGAAGGTACAATTATGCAATTATGCAAATACATACTGCAAACCTTTTAATGTGAACAAGTGAGAGGCTATATCACAAGTGTGTACAAGTTTTCCCATGATAAAATTTCCAATCTCATTTGGGGCACATTTTTCTTTTCCCTCTGGTTTCTTTTTTCTCGGTTTCTGGTTTTCCATCCCAATATACTAATACCTTTTTTATGTGTTTGATGTTCTAGATCAGGTTTAATAGTAGACCATAAAAAGGAAATATCTCAAAAATTAATATTTCCATAAAAGTCTCTGAATGCAGCAGAGAAAACATAAACAAAAAGCCTTTCCCTTCCCTTCTGTGCCCCCCACCCCATGCCCCATCTAACCCCTCAAGTCCTCCAAATGGCAAAGTAACACTGGGAAGAAAAGTTTATAGTGCTTTCCATCGAGACAAAGGATGCTAGTTGAGAATCTCACGTTGGTGGTGACCTCCCAGTTGGAAAGGTATTCTTCCTCAGAGACCGTGCTGTGCTGTTAGGAAGTAAGAGGCATTAGCACACCACTCACTATCTTCCAGAGGCCAATTAGCCAGTTTGGAATATCCAGACCCTGGGGTCCTTTCATTTTCTCTTTTAGCAGCTTGCCTTTTGGTCATTTACCATGCTTCATTAACAGGGGTAAGACTCAGATCTGTCCATTTGGCTCACTGTTAGAAGCTGTGATGGAAGCTTCCTTGGGGAAGGCAATTGAAGCCATTGAAGGGAGATGTGGGGATTATCCATGGATTAGGATTATCTAAATCAGTGGCTTTCAACTCTTTTAACTAGGAGAATCCCCTTTGCAGGTAAAAAAAAGAGACTCCGTGCCCTCCAACAGGACAGTAATTACACTGTTAGTAGCTGTTGAGTAAGTCAAACTTGTGCTCCTATGAAAGGGTTGTTCATCTTGTCTTCAGAGTCCTCAAACACATTGTGTTCCTTTGCCAATTCTTCTTGGAAAGACATTTTTCCTAGAGCATCAATACTGTGAATTCCTTGTGGTTCAGACCCAAGTAAAGTAATGAAGGTTTATAGAAGAGGCCTGGTATCTATCATCTCTTGGAAACTGTTCCACACGCACACAGACACACACGCACACACACACACACACACAGATTGCTGAGATGTTTTGGAATAATGAATGCTAAACAATAAAGGAAAAGAAAAAAGAAAACATCTCTCCACCAGTTTTCTATACGTGTTGCCACAGGAGAAGGCTTACATTTTCTTGCTTAGTGATGATTCAATATGTGTGTGAATCGGAAGGAATTGAAATCAACTGCGAGAGTGCTCATGATTATGGGAAGTATGACCCTAACGTGTTTTAGCAATATATTTGCCTGGGTAGTGAATGGGACTCAGGGTCAGAATTTCAAAGTACAAGAAAGAGGGCATGTTAACATAGGGAACAATTACAAAGACTTGCACAGTATTACCAGAACAAATTTTTTTTTTCTGAGTTGTGATCCATATTTGAATGTTGTTTCTTTTTTTTTTTTTTTTTTTTTGAGACAGAGTCTCACTCTGTGGCCCGGGGCTAGAGTGTCGTGGCATTAGCCTAGCTCATAGCAACCTCAAACTCCTGGGCTCAAGCGATCCTCCTGCCTCAGCCTCCCGAGTAGCTGGGACTACAGGCATGAGACACCATGCCCGGCTAATTTTTTACATATACTTTTAGTTGGCCAATTAATTTCTTTCTATTTGTAGTAGAGACGGGGTCTCGCTCTTGCTCAGGCTAGTCTCGAACTCCTGACCTTGAGCGATCCACCCGCCTCAGCCTCCTAGAGTGCTAGGATTACAGGCGTGAGCCACTGCGCCCGGCGGAATGTTGTTTCTCATTGTTGATTGTCCTAAAAATTATCCTTAGTATTTGGGCTTTACTTTTTCTCAAGCAATAACTCTGTCTTCTTTATCATCAAGAAAATTTAGGTCATCAGATGCGAACTACTTCAAGTTACTGGCAACGTGCATTCTGGAGGCTAAAAAAGCTGTTCTCTGTCTTTCCATGTGTTCTTCTCAGACTATCTCATTCTCTTCCTATTTGCTGATGTGTCCCAAATTAGTGTCTGTTGCCTCGCCTTCTCTCCCAAGTTTAGACTCATATACAAACCCACCCTCTTGTCACATGTATGTGATGACCGCAGCACCTCATACTCTTTCCTCCTTAACCTGTTTCTCTTCAGAAATTCCTCCAAGCATCCAGGGTAGGAACCTGGTGGCAACCTAGATAGACTTCTCCCTTTCCTACACTCCACACACCCAATTAATCCCCAGGTACTAATTATTATACTTTCTCTGTATTTCTCAAACCCATTCCCTACTGTTTAGCTATACTTCCTTCATTCAGGTTCTCACAATCTTTCTCTTGGATGCCTACAATGACTCTTAATGACCCTCCATTACCTAAAAACAAGATCTTTGCCTGTTAGTATGACATCAAGATTTTTCAAGATCTTGGCTCTCTACTTCCATTTGCGATTCTCCACCTTCTACTTTCCAAATGTACACATCAAGAGATTGCTTTAATTCCTTCTACTTAAAATCTCCTTCCTACATTTCTTCAGCTGATTGACTCTAACCCACCTTCTCTGAACCTTATGACCAAGCCAAGAGTGCCTCTCTTCTGTGATCCTAGTATAGCTTGTGCATACCTGCTCCTTATCATCTCTGTGTTATATTATATTGTAATTATTTGCTATTTCATATTCCCTCCACTTCTTCCCTCACTTTGAAGACTCCAGTCAAGAAGGAAGATGGTTGCTTATACTGCAGCAATTTATTTCCGGTTTTAGAAAAAATGCTAGAAATTCTTTGATGTATCTTTCATTGAGAATCTAGCTCTGTTTTTTCCTTCCCTTATATTAGGGCAGAATTATCACTTGCTTGAAACCAACAGAGTGTGGCTGTGTGACTTCTAAGGTTATGTCAGAAGAGGTGATGCTGCTTTCCTTATTCTCTGGAACTTTTGTTTTGGGAGCACTGTTCCACCTTGTATGAGGTCTGACTGCCCTGAGGTTGCCACACTGTGAGGAAGCCCAGGCTATGTGAAGAGGTCATGTGTAGTGTAGGTGCTCTGTTAAGCCCCAGCTGAGGTGTCAGCATCAACCACCGGACACGAATGAAGAAACCTCTAGGAAGTGATTCCAGACTAGCTGTGTTGTCACTCTAGCCTTTGCAACTTCCCAGCTGAGGCTCTAGATATTGTGCAGAAGAAGCCCTCTGTGCACATCCTAACTCTAACCCATGGAATCCGTGAGCACAGTAAACGGTTGTTTTACGCCACTGGATTTTGGGCTGGTTTTGCAGCAGTAGTATCCAAAATACACACACACACTACACACACACAACATAAGTCCGTTGGGTTATTAGCCCTTTATTGGCTCTTCCTGCCTTGATCTCACCTCCTCATTCTTTCATTGTGCTTCCTGGGATCACATCCTAAATAAGCTATTTGCACCCAAATCTTTGTCTCAGGGACTTTTCTTTAGCGAAATCCAAGTTAAGATACTGCCCCACCCCCATCATCGCAATTTATTCAGAAAAATGCAAAATATTTTAAAATGCTTTAAATAATACTTTAAACAGGCTGAGGAAAAGGATAAAAGTTGAACCAGGGGTGGCAGTCTCAAGAAAGCCTAAAGATCTGAGACGGCAGTTAGTTGGGCAGACTTATGGGTCCAGTAACACTTCTGCCTGGAGCCAGGCAGATTTTTAGAGGCTGTTGCAATGATAGCAAATTAATAGAAGGGATTGAGATAGAAGACACATTTTCATTTGTGGAATATTTTTCACTTAGAGAAAAAAATAACTTTGATTCCAAAAGACTGAAAGCATGCCTTTTAAATATCTCAGACTTCTTTTTCTATAAGATTCCCAGGTTATATATTTAAAAAGGATTGATTTGGCCAATAAAAAAAATCAAGGATTAAGATGGCAATGGTGGTGCCATTAGAGTGAAGTTATTGATCTTTCGACATATAGAGTGTTCTTCCTTTTATTGAGTATAACAGATTCAGTCACGTGGCAGCATTATGGATTGTACGTGTATGGGTGTGTGTCTTCACCAGAAATAGAAGCATTTGATGCTCAGAAAGCATTTGAAAATGAAGAGTTCATAGACAGCTGCCCATATCAACTCAGTTTCCAACTGTATTCATAATAAAGATACCTACAAAGGTAGAGTAAGTCAAATGCCTATTTATTTTTACATGACCACATTCCATCAGCCAACACCCACTTGCATGTCATCACCTCACTCATTTCTTTATCACATTTATCTGAGTTCCTATTTGAATATCTGGACATAGTTTAGGGAGGAGGGCTGTGGCCCAGGATCTATCACAGTGCCTGAGACATATTTATAATATTTGTAGAATGAATAAAGCAGTGTCATAGGGCCAATGCATCCCATCGTTTAGATCATAAATACTGTTCATTCCTGTTTTGTTGTCAGTACTGTGCCCCACCTAGAAGTGACCCTGGATTGCAAAACTGCAATGAACAAAACCCAGACTGAGTGTCTCTCTTAAATACAGGCAGAAACAGACTCCTCTGTTAACAAGCATACCATCCAGATATCTTGTGTCTTTAACCATGCTGCAAGCAGGTTCACCTATTGCCCAGACAGAAATAAGTTATTGTTTATAAGTTTTACTTAATGCATGACCACTGAAAATATGAGAAACAAAAGGCAAAAATATTGCTGAAATGATGGCAAAGATTCACTGTTTGGTTTGATGCCAAGTGAAAGTCAGTTCCAGTTGTTCCATTAAGAGTGAAAACTTCAAGCGTTGCCAGACATTGCTATCTGCTTGTGCAATTTGGCATAGTTGTTACTAGGTCAGAACTACAATTACAAGGCTAGTACAGCAAATACTTTGCCAAGCGGTATCAACTATAGAAAGCACAATAGCTTTCAAAGAGTGGCACAATATGTGCAATTATAGAAATCGTTAACACTTATTTAACACTTCCAACATGCCAAGCAGCTTTCTAAGTGCTTTACTCATAGTGATTTATTTAATTCTCACAACAGCCTTACATGGTAGATGTATTCATAGCATTCCCATTTTATAGGTGAGGACACTAACGCACAGAAAGGTTAAGTAGCCTGTCCATCATTACCCACATTGTAAGTGGCAGAATGGAGATTCAAACCCTGCATATCTGTCTCCAAGATCCATGCTCTCAATTATCACCTGATACTGCTTTTCGTAGTCATTATAATTAACTGTTCCGATACCACGCAAATGGCTGTCTCTGATGTTATGTTAGAAATATGATCAAACTAATGCAAAAAAATAGACCTGCTTTATCTTCAAGGCTAATTATCACAGACTTAAGGCTCACAATGGTGCTGGAAGAATTTTCAAACCAAAGTTTGAGGTATTTTATCAACACTGTAGCTGGCGCCATAACACTATCTGGAAATGCTCTAAGCTAAAAGCATTTTTCTGGTCTGTATTCATTTTGGTGGAATATTGTTTACAGTGAATCTAGTAAATAACATTTAAATAAACAGCTGTAGCTTTACAGTTGCTGGAGACCATGCATCTGCTCTCCATAATCTTTAGTTACAAAGCAAAATGCAAATCGCTTGGTACTGAAGCTCTAGTAAAGGGGGTACCTGGCTAGCCTAGATCCTCAGTGTGTATTTGCACAGAGCAGATGCTCAGTTAGTAAATGAACTACCTCCTGCATTGTGTTGCCCAGCATTTTTTCACTCTTGTTTCTTTGCTTTTTTTCCCATTATCGTTTGCATCCATACATGAACATACTCTGTTATATCCACAATTTTTGCAGCAGTTTCTGCACCTGCTGGTGCTAACGGAGATTTGGATCTCCCCTTAGCACACCTCGTCTCTGGCAGCCTTACCTTGCTCCCGTATTCCATTAGGTTAGTTGCAGGAAGAGAAACTCTCTGACTCTGAGTTGCTGTTTGCCAATCTTAATTCTCCCATTACTCTTTTGAAATGAGGCCATCACCTTCATCTCAATCTAACCTCCAATTCCTCCTCCTTATTCTTTTAAGCCTACAGCCTTTGGTTCATGCACTTCCCTTTCACTCCAACTCTGGCAGCCTCACCAGAAGAGGCAAAGTCTCTGCAGTCACTCCCACACGCTGTAACCTTGCAATTCCAGGAGCTTCACGGGGCAGCAGTCTGGATCTTTTTTTATTTCCTGGAGTGCTTCTTTGAAAGTTGTGAACCCCAAAACCTCATTCTGATCTCAACCTCCCATCCTGTGTCTCTCCTTCCTTATTCTCTGATACACACTCACCTTCAATTCCCTGGTATCCTAGTTTCTCATCACCTTCAACCAGGAAAATCTCCACACTGAATTAAAGCTGCAATTCACCTTTTCTTTTGCATCCCTGTGATGGCTAATTACTGCTGCACAAAATCCCACAGCTTTGCAGGTAGGAGCCATTTCCGATTGGAACGCCCTATTCTCAGTGGGGCTCTTTTAGTCATTCTTGGACTTCTCCATTCCTCGGTGATTCCTCTAAACCTTCCCCATTCATTTCATACCGACTCATTTTTAGCAGACTGCATTGTCTTCACCTTATGTGCCATCTCAGCTTCCTAAGCATTCCTCCTCAAGTTATCTACTGCTACCATGATCTTTACCCCATTTCTGTCAGTCTTGGGGGCGGTGTGTCCTTCTAATCAAGACTCCCTTCACTTGTGCCTTTCACCTAGTCTTCTGAATTCGTGCTTCAATGATTTTCTTATCCCTTTCTCAGAGTTCCAACCAACCTACCCTCCTTCCTTCCTTCTGCCCTTCCTTCCTTTCCTTCCTCCCGCCCTCCTGTCTTTTTTTCTTTTTTTTTTACTCCAACTTCCCCTCCGCTTGCTTAAATGAATGCTTAAGTCTCTTTTATCCTGATTAAAAAAACAAACACTACAAACCCAAATAACAAAAACAACAGTGAACAGAAAAACCAATACATACCCCAAACCAATTCTCTCCCATCCCAAGCTATCCCCATCGACCATCCTTTTTTCCTTTTCAGGAGAATGTCTCCAAATGACATCTCTGTTTTTCTACATGCCATCCACACTCCTGAAATATCTTTGCCTGCCAAGACCTTCCTGGCTAGGCTGGGTTGAGGCTTCTCCCTTGAATTTCTTTGGGGCGCTGTGCCCGTTTCCACCACTGAAGTTCTCTCACTCTATTCGAGTACTGGACAAGGAGACCCTTCAGAGCACGGAATGTGTCCTGTTCATTGTTGAGTCCCCGTTGCCTGGCACAATCCCTGGCACATAGGATAGTATCAGTGTTTGTTAAATAAATGTTTCCATATAAAGTTCTACCACATGACTCTGCTCCATTCATACTGCCTCTTTATTGCTTTAATATAATCTGATCATTTTTGTCTCAACATATTGCTGCTACTTGCTAGAACAGTATTGTTCCCATCTGCTTCACTAAGCTTCCAAAAAGATCTTGGAGAGTTCTTTGCAGTTCATAGAGTTCTTCTGGCTGAAGTCAGCTGGCCAACACAGCATTATTTCTTCACTCAGATGTTCTCCAATAACTTCTAGATGCCAGAGACTAGTAAAATCTCCAAACTATTATGGGCATGGAATTCAATGGGCAATTTTTATTATTTTAAGTAAATACTTTAACCCACATCACCCCTAACTTCCATTATCACCATAATTTCATAAAAGTGAGGATATTTTAAGAATAACAAGAAAAGCAAAAAAGATAGAATAAAGAAAGAGTTTTAAATTGAAAAAATTTAATACTATAAAAAGTTAAGTATGTTGCTATATGAGTCTACACAGGCTGCCATAACACAATACTACAGGCTGGGTGGCTCAACCAACAAAACTTTATTTTCTCACAGTTCTGGATCTGGAAGTGCAAGATCAAGGTGTGGGCAAGGTTGGTTTCTGGTGAGGCCTCTCTGCCTGGTTTGCAGAAGGCCACCTTCTGGCTGTCTCCTCACATGGCCATTTCTGTGTTTGCATTCTCCTGGCATCTCTTCCTCTTTTTATAAGGAAGTCATTCTTATTGGATTAGAGCCCCACCCTTAGGGCCTCGTTTACCTCCTTACAGTTCTTATCTCCTAATACAGTCACATCGGGGTGTAGGGCTTTAACATATGAATGGGGGAAGGGGTCACAAGCGGTGCAAGATCAATGACCTTATTTTTCTAATTTTGCAGCTGATCATTAGAAATTTCATCCTGGATTGACACCAATCTGTAGGCCAAAATTTGGGAAACACATTCTAAACTTTGTAAATACCACACATATATTCTCTTTAAAAATTACCTATTTTATTTATTTACAGGCTTAATTTTTGTTCTTGCAGCAATTTCCCATCTCTTTTAAATGGCAAAATGCTTTGAGGCAAAGTCCTTGGATAAAAGACTTTTTGGATAAATTTATCCATCCATTCAAAAATACTCATTGAGCACCTAACCATGTGAATAGAATGCAATTGAATCTTGTCAGCTGTGGTGTCATTGGAAAAAAAAAACAAAAACAAAAACCTGAGCTTAAAATGATAAGATCTAAATACTGGCCACCTCTCTGAAGCAAAGTTTCTTCATCTTTAAAACAGGGATAATCACATACAGTTCCTTTACCTGTTTGTAAGAGCTCTAAGAGGGTGATTTACTTTTAAGTTTTTTTTTTTAACTGTATGAAGCACTATACAAATACAAGGTATAATGATAATTATTAGAGATAACATAGTTGGATTCAAAAATAATAAAACACAGACAAATTAGATTAATATTAATAATATACAATTCCCTTTATAATAAAGCCATTAGACTAGTATATCAGGGAAATGGCACGCCTCCTGATATCAGCAAAGCAATTTAGAAAGACTTAGTGATGTTCTTTTAGACTGGATGGGTTCTGGGATTTTGGCTAGGGTCATATTTTGGCTGAGCAAGTGACCTCTGAGAATGTTGATTATTGAATGAATATGGATATGGACCTGGAAAGAGATCTCTAATTTTGTCATTGAGCTCGTCCTAAGTAACATTTTAATTCAATTAAATCAAAAGCTCTTAATAAAAAGTCCCAAATGACTTGCTTGTAAAGTCTATGGGCATCACGAAGCTGAAACAAAGAGCAAATATATGGAGAGATAAACACGCAGACGGCTGGAACGATGGGTAAAGAAGTGTGTGCATAAAATGAACAATATCAGATATAACTGGGGCAAATGACAATCCTATATTTAAGCTTAAGAAAAACCCTAAACCCTGCCGCATATGAAAAAAAGTCTAAGAATTCTTGTTCATGTTAAGAAGACTTCTTGCTTACAGATGATCATAAGCTTAATATGAACCTTCAGTATGGTGTACGTGACAAAAAGACAAAGAATAGATAGATATATTGTAATTATAGTCTGTGTTAATAGTGTCATATGGCCCAGAACAAGGGAAGAAAAGTCCTACTATATCCTACGTTGTTCAAAGCAGATGTGGAGTATCCTGTTTACTAAGGAGAGCTGTTAACAAACTGAAAGCATCAAGAAGAGACCATTCAGAGATCTCGAAACCTTTCCCAGTGAGAAAATGTTGAAATAATGAAGGAGATATATCCTGGTGAGAACAGCATATCTTTCTTATTCTCTTTCAAATATTTGAAGGTTCATCACATAGAAAAGTGAACAAACATTTTATGTGATGCTTCAAATAACTGTTCAGTTATACTTGTCTTCTTAAGGTCTCTGACCAAACAGTAATGGCACAAAAAAGAGAGTAAGAAGAGTGTCTTGATTCATACCTACACTTTTATTGAGTCAGAACTTATTTAGAGAAAACATTAAATTTTATTAAGGACCAAAACCAAATAGATAATCCTACCTATCTGTGTGCACTGTTAAGGTACAATGTACACCTTAAAATACCTTATAATGAACATATACATTATAAAATTATAGTACAGTATTGTATATTATACAATAATGTATCTTGAAATACATTACAAAGAAGCTAGAGTAGGTTCACAAGAAGTCATCTAATGGGTTGAGAAGCCATCATATGATCAATTTGCCAAAATTTGCAATAACATAACAGAACTTGGGTTAATTCCTAGAAAGTTGTAAGAATAGCTTCAAGTTAAACCTAAGTTGAGCTATTAACATCCAGTAATAAAATTCACATGGGATTCATTAGCATAAGTGGTGAAATCAGTTAGGAATAGTCATGCACATATTTTAGAAAAATTAATGGACATAGATCTAAAATGCGTTTTGAAGGAAGATGCTGTTCTCGGGAATTTCTTAACTTCTTGGCATGATGTCAGAGAGTAACAATGCCTTTCTCAAACTTTCCTTGGATGTTCATTGTGACAGGGATCTGATCCGACGTGGTTATGTGGTTATTCCCATGTGAGTGGTGGTTCTCCTCCTCAAGAAAAATACACTGTGTGTGTGTGTGTGTATGTGTTTGTGTGTGTGTGAGACATTGTGTGTGGTGTTTAGATATGTATAGATGTATATGTATGAATATCTATAAAACAAAATTCAGATTAAAAGAAAACAACTACAAAATTATGGAATATTTACTATTGATTCTATTCCTTTTTCTGGTTCCTTACTATATCATTGTAAACCTGAAAAGACTTAATCACATCACTTGTTTTGACAGAAAATAGCAACTGAAAAGAAATATCTTGATTTGAGCAGTCCCTGGAGCCTGAGAGTGAGATGGCTTTGAGAGTGTGCTTAGAAAGAGGAGGAATTCAGTTACTCTGGGTCAATGCCATATGCTAATTTCATTTCCCTCTCTTCTTTAATAACCTTCAAGTATTAGTAAATTAGAATCTGGGGAAAAAAAACAAAGGCAGCAAATGCTTTGGAGTAACAAAAACATTGCTAAGTTATAACATCTGGACTTTATCACCACAACCCTGACGTCAGGACGCAGCCCAGATGTTAACTATATGAACCATCTAACGTTTGGGTGAATGTGGTCTTTCCTTTAATTTGCAAAATCCTTGTTGCAAAAATCTAGGAAAACATAACCGCTTAGGGATATAAGTAGTCTACCAAATATTTAGGAGACTAGCTTTGGGATTACAGGTGTATTCATCTCCTCGGAATGTTGTGGTTACCTCCTTGGAAATCTCACTCCCTTCGTCCCCCAAACCTACCCCATCCCCAAATAAAAAGGAATAAAGAAAAGAACAAAAAGCACTTGGAGAACATAGCAAGAGGGGAAACTGAATGTAAAAATGAGAAGTAACTAGTCCTTAGCCTTAACAGACATATGGGCCAAGCTAGGACATTCTTCCTACCCATTCAAGGGCAGACTGCCTTTCTCAGTTGCAGCTTGCTGGGATGAGCTTCCCAATTTCTATGTTCTATGTACGTCATTTCACAGTTTCTAGATAACTGAAGAACAAGAGAAGATTGGTGGACATGTAGATGGAAAAAAACCCATGAACTATATCTCATATTTCTTTCCACTTTCGATCATTACAATGAATGAATGTGTAATAGATGCCTGTACACCTTTTACAGTTGTATAGATAATGAGGCTATGCTGCAGGTCTTGTCTTGGGATGATGATTTAAATAAAATGGAAAAAAAATTTGTTAGTTAATCTCCTAACCCACCCCCAGCCCCAACTGTCAAATATCACTGGAAACTACTGACTAGAAAATGGTAGAAAAATCAAAACGGTAGTTTAAAAAAAAAAAAAGGAACTTGGAGTGTAGGGAAAGGGGTAGAGATTTCTGACCTATTTATAGATGGATGTTCTAGACATAGCATATGTTTCTTTTGGAAATTTCATGTGCTGGGGTGTGACATGACTATTAATAAAAATCATTTAGCATTTAACAAAATACTTAGAGTTTATTTAACAAATATTTAGAAAGCAGACTAGTGATGGTTAAGGCCAGAGACCCTGGAGATTGAAGATCTGGATTCAAATTCTGATTCTTTTGCTTACTATATGATCTTGGAAGATTTATTTAAAATACCTCTGAGAGTCAATTTTTTAACTTATAAAATGTGGATAATTAGATCTACACCTCATTGCATTTTTGTGTTAAATGTATGAAATTAGTGATAAATGTATGAAAAGCCTACAGCAATACCTGCTACATAAAAGGAACTCAACAAATGACATTATTAATTATACTAAAGGCAGGAATGAGTCTGTCCATCTGTATATCTGCTGACTGAAGTACTCAGCAAATAGTTTGTGAATATATGAATGAATGGATGGATGAAAGAAGAAAGAGTAAGTGAACAGACCTGGAGGTTAAAAACACAACTTTCCACTGTAGCCAAGGGATATTACTTCAAATTTCCTGATGTGGCCTGGCCAGTTTTCACTGTCTCTGTACCCTTTACCAGGGTTCTAGATGTTCTCTCCTTTTCTACTTTTTCTTGAATTTATTAACATGGTCCCATCCCCACTTCTGTCAGGATCACTTTCCAGACAATTCCAGGGATAGCTTCTTTGAAATGCCTACAGCACCATTATTACCCAAGGTCACTTGGTAGAGTGCCTAACATACGGGAAGTACTCAGTATTTGCTACATGAAAGAATCTTGCCCTTTTCATTGTTTAATCTTTAATGTACCTGTCTTGAGAATAGGGCCTGTGTCCTGTGCCTTTTTGCTACAACACAGCATGGTAACGAAGCAAATACTACAAATAGGCACACAGCATATGTGGGTTTGGAGGAAATTTAGAGATAACATACTTTAACCCCATCTCTACAGATGAGGAAGGTGAGGATTATATAGGCTAGTGATGTGCTCAGGGTTGCAAGAGCTAGTTTAGTCCTAGAGTGGGGTTTACACGGTGGACCTCTTGATTTATGATTTTCAACTGAATGGATGAAATGGATATATGGCAAAAAAAAAATCCTAAAGGAAGTTTATAAGTGATCACATGTACCATACTTATAACTATGCAACACAAGCTTTCACAATTCCTAGGAATTCAAACAAGGTCTTACTTGGACTACATTACTGCCAGAACAATAACTTTTCTTGTCACCGATTTCTAAAATGGTATAACTAATCAATAGCAGGGAAAGGCTCTTTGGAGACAGGCACAGCTGCCCTGGAGCAAACTGACTACCAGTGACATACGATTGGTGTGCAGAGGGAAGGATGTTCTTTAAACATGTTTTGTAGTCTCTGATCCTCTTTTTTATTTGCAAACTGTGCATTGCCTTGTTTGTACTGGAAGATATGATCGGGGCCAAGTTCCACCATGAACTTCTGTAGCACTGCAATCTGGATGCCTCAAATAGTTGCCCATGGTGGTCATGACTTGTATCACAAAACCAAGTTCTTTATTAGAATTTTGTATTTAATTTGTCACTCAGTTACCAGGATCACATAAGCTTATCACTAAAAAAAAAGCAAAAATTCTGACATGCCTACTGAACAAGTCAATAGTACTACAGGTATTGGTGGGAATGATCTTGTGTAATATAATCTATTTGATATGTTTCAGTCATCACGAGAAAGTATGCTCTGGTTAAAATGCAGATTGCTGAATAATAAAATGTTTGCTATATTCAGCATTAAAAATTATTTAGTGGAATATCCTGATTATATCAGAAATGTTAACTCAATTCAGGAAATAATATTGACTTTATGTCAGCTACAGAAAAGAAAAGAAAAGAAGAGGAAAGCAAAGCAAAGCAAAGCAATAGAGGCTGTGGGAAAGCATCATGCTGAAGATAGAATATTCTAACACTAACCAGCTGTCCGTCCTTGAATTCATGGGAACTTAAGAGGAAACTCTTTCTCTCTCTCTCATAACCTGTTTAGCCAGGAGCAAGCTTTGTATGCATTTTACGAAAGCAATGAAAAAGCTGTTTTCTAGCTACAAAAGTGCCTAAGAAAATACAAGGGGGAAATCATCAAAAGCCAACTTGAAATAAAATATATGTAAGTACAAACAACAGACTTCTCCAAGGCCATTAAGTGGCAGGGAGCCACAATTAAGTAATTACTTAAACACAGCAAGTTTCAGTTCACTTGTACTGTGTTAGAGGGGCTACTATCCGAACTGGAATTGCCCAGCAAGTCGCAAGTCCAAGGGTGATAGAAACAAAACATTCCAGTACCTGAAGATTAATAGCCTAAGTGTCACACTCAGAACTCTTCAGATCTTTCAAATACCCTCCTTCACATTTTTCTGTAGGGCCTGACAAATTATAAATCCTTGACTTCACAAAAGAAACTACAGCTTTACTCTGAATCTCTTGAAGTAACAGATCAAGGGGAATACGTAGAAGTACAGGAAAGAAATAACATTTTTACTATTTGTTTAAGGAAATAGGCTCTGAAGAAAATATGAAGATGGGAGATAATTTAGATTTCTGTTTCTAAAAATAGTTATCCATATATATCCCCATTTATTTACAATGTCTACTTCCTGATTTTTACTTAAGCCCTGTAAGGTTACAGGGCACCACGAACTTTGGATTCAGGAGAATGGAGCGCATATCCAAATTTAAACTCTTAATAGTTACGTTACCTTGGACCAGTTACCTAAAGTTTTGAGCTTGAGTCTTCTCACTTATAAATGGAGAAAATGACATCTGCCTTAAGTGGTTGTTGTAGCATTCAAAGAAATCAATGACTCCTACCCACTATTGGAATGTATAGGTCCTCAGTGAAAATTAACTTCTGTCTTTTTATTATTTCATTTTCCATGTATACAAGGATCTGTTATTTCTCATATGGGCAGAAGACAGACTCTAGAATACTCAATTTCATTTTTCAAGTAAGGAAATAGAGAAAATAAAAAAGGATAAAAAATTTCAATATGAAACTCCCACTTAATCACTCCAGTGGCACCTGGCATGAAAAATTATGAATACAAAAGACCTGCGGCTAACCCAATACCATCTAGCACAAGAAGTTATGAATGCGAAATGCCCACAGGCTATCCAGTGCTGTGAATCACAATGAACCATAATGTTCTGAATTGAGTGCAGTTAGAATATCTTAATTTTACAAATTTTACAAAAACATGTGAACACAGTGCTAGGGTTCCATTCCCTCTGGGCCTTGGAAGAGTCTATGCAAGATGGACCCTGGAAGTTCATTAGTTTTGTGATAAACCCACCTCAGGCTGTGGGGTATAAGGAAGAAGAACTTTATTATAATTATTACTTATAAAACTAAAGACATCACAATCTTTAAAAATTTCACAATTCCTTCAAACCTATCACATCTCCTTCCCACCTGCCCTACTTAAGTTGTAGGTTTGTTTCTTATAAGAAATGTAGACTTGTTTCTTTTGAGAAAGTGATGGGAATGTTGACTTATTTGATGGCGTGTGTAATAACACTGCCTGAAAAAAAACAGTGGTATGCTATGCGGGTGCATACCAGCACTAAAAACAAGTAAAAGAGATGGTTTTTTCCATTCAAGTAGATTCCTATCTAATTGGGTGGAGAAGATTAATATACGAAATGGCAGCAAAGAAATGATATAAATATAAAAAAAGCATTTAATTAATTATGAACTTTTTAAAACAATCAGTAAGTGCTACAACAAGACTTCAGATGAAATGGACATCAGTAAAGGTTAACATTTTTCTAACAGTATAAGAGCAAGAGAATTGAAAGGTGGATAGGATTTGGATTGAATGCTACATTTATTGCTACAATAATAAATGCTACATACAATATGTTAAATACATACAAATGCTAAATACAATAAATGCTACATTTATTGAAGAACAGAAGCAAACTACAGAGGGGGAAAGGAACACACTGCTTTAGTGGGGCAACCAGGAAACAGGTATAACTAAGGAGAGTGTAGGTAGATAGCAGACGATCTTCACAAACAGGCAGAGGTGTTTTAATTTGAGATGCCTGGAAATTGCATGATCTTGATGGTTTTTGAGCAAAAACAGTAACAAAGTGAAGAGGGCAGTGGGATGAATAATGCATTGAAGTGGCAGATGCTGGAGTCATAGAAACCAGGTTGGAAGACCTTGACTTTATCCAGAAGAAAAAAGAAAAAAATAGTACTTAGGGCCATGGAAGTGGATGGAGGACTAGAAACAAAAGGGTAGACACGAGCAAATGTAGAATGGACCGGATTTAGTCACTGATTTGCCATGAGGGATAAACGGGAGGTGAGATGACCTGTACAAGATGACAGACTCTAAGGAGTAGATAATGAGGTTGATCTTGGAATTATCTATTTTAATCTGATGTTGCAAGATACCCAACATCTATTGGAAAATGTCCAATGAGTTTACAGTTGAGAAAAGGGCAAGATAGGAAGGAAGGAAAAAGAGAGAAAGGAAGGAAGGAAAGAAGGAAGGAAGGAAGAAGTGGGAGAGGGAGAAAGTAAGGGAGGGAAGAAAAATCCAACTGATGCTGGATGGAGAAAAGTGTGATTATTATATAATTTCTGTACGGTAGTTTGAGCTTCAGGAATTAACACAGAAGCAAGAATATATATAAGCTATAAATAATTTATGAAATTACAATATATGTGATTGTACAAAGGAGGGGTTACAGATTCAAATAGCTCCTGAGGATTTTGATTAATTCAGAAAGAATGTGAACTAGATGTTTTGCCTCAATTTCCCAATATCTATTTTGCCTTTTAATAATAGTTGGTTCTATACAAGATGTACTTGTATATTTTAACATATAACATTAATACACGCATTTCTGCATTTGGCAATATGTGCACATGCCTTTTGGTTTATATATTTGTCCACTGATTAAATCATTCAAATCAAAGGTCTGTGTCTCAGGCACTGTTCTAGGCATTAGGAATACCAAGATGCACAATACTAAGTTCCTGGCTTCACAGAAGAACTTACATTCTAGAGGGAGAGAAAGACAATGAACAACATATGTAACATACTAGGATAAATGGATTGCAATTGGTTGATAGGAAAATGCAATTTTAATACAGTGATTATATTGGCCTCTCAGCAGAGGGAACATTTTAGCAGAGATGTGAGTGAAGAGAGGGAGAAAGCCACATGACTATCAGGGAAAATAATTTTCAGGATGAAGGAACAGCAATTGCCAGGAACACCAAAGAGTCCAGAGTGTATGGGATAGAGTGAACTGGGGAAAGTATATAAAAAGGTGAGGTAGGAGGAGTAGGCAGGACACAGGTCACATAAAGACTTCTTGGTCATAGAAGGGATTTTACTGCATGAGGGAAAGATATTAGAGGGCTTTGAGTTGAGGAGTGGCAGGATATAATTTATGTCATAAATATCACTCTGGTCACCACATTTGCAAGAAATTATAAGAGGTAGGGCAAGGGCGAAAGTAGAGAGCCCAGGTAAGAGGCAATTGTAAGAACACAGGTGCAGGATGATGGTGGCTTGGCCCAGGGTGGCAGCAGTGATGGTGATGACAAGTGGTCAGATTCTGGATGCAAGTGTTTCATAATATAAGTTATTGTGAGGTTGTTATCTCTGAGTCGCATGTTTTTGCTTTTTCTAATTCTCAGCTAGACTCTCCTATTTTTTATCCTCAGCACTTACCTCAGCTGTGTTTATACCAAAGTACAGGCCAAAAATAGGTATAAATAAACTTTATGTTTATTATCACCTTTAAACAGATACTTAGTTACGTTTTGGCTTGACCTGTATAAGAAACCACACTAATAAAGAAATATTATTTATTATGTACAGCTTTCATTGAAATCCTTATTCATTTAATCTTTGCTTAATTCTAGTAATAATTTAAAAACTCTTCATCATATCTTTATATATGAGATATATATAAATTTATCCATATGTTTATGTATACAAATACATGTCTCTATGTACATATACAAAAAGGTGTGTATATACCCACATGTAAATATAGATTTATATGTATATATAAATGCATATATAAATATATACATTTGACTTTGCTAATATCTTTTTTTTTTTTTTTGAGTAGCTGAGACTACAGGCACATGCCACTATGCCTGACTAGTTTTTTTTTTTTTTTTTTTTATTGGGGGAAAACTACAAAGCATTTACAGTACAATGTTTACAGTCACAATTTGTAGTGAGCTGATTTCCCAAAATATATTACCACTCAAGTTGACTTATCTTGTTACATTCAAAAACC
>CAUYRT010047079.1:0-60292 GCA_963574885.1 Lepilemur ruficaudatus
TTGACAGAGTAGGTTTTTGAACGTAACAAGATAAGTCAACTTGAGTGGTAATATATTTTGGGAAATCAGCTCACTATAAATTGTGACTGTAAACATTGTACTGTAAATGCTTTGTAGTTTTCCCCCAATAAAAAAAAAAAAGATAGATTAACTGCTAACAAACATATGGAAAATGCTCAACATCTCTAATCATCAGGGAAATGCAAATCAAAACCACAATGAGATATCAGTTATCTCCAGTGAGAATGGCCTTTATCAGAATGTCTCAAAACAATAAATGTTGGTGTGGATGCGAGAAGAGATAGGGAACACTCATACACTGCTGGTGGGACTGCAAACTAAAGCAACTTCTGTGGAAAGCAATATGGAGATACCTCAAAGAGCTACAAGTAGAAAGAACTACCATTTTTATCCAGGAATCCCATTACTGGGCATCTACCCAAAAGAACAGAAGACATTCTATAAACAAGATATCTGCACTAGAATGTTTATAGCAGCACAATTCACAATTGCAAAGTTGTGGAAACAACTCAAATGCCCAGCAATACATGAGTGGATTAATAAAATGTGGTACATATATACCATGAAGTTCTACTTACCCACAAAAACAATGGTGATCTTGCACCTCTTGTATTATCCTGGATAGAGCTCGAGCCCATTCTACTAAGTGAAGTATCCCAAGAATGGAAAAACAAGCATTACATATACTCACAATTCAATTGGTATTAACTGATCAACACTTATGTGCACAGAGAGCACTAACATTCATTGGATCTTGGGCAGGCAGGAAGGGGGAGGAGGGAATGAATATATTCACATGTTATGGATATGGTGCACACCATCTGGGAGATGGGCATGCTTGATGCTCTGGCTCAGGTGGGGCAAAGGCTATATATGTTATATAAACATTTGTACCTCCCTAAGATGCTGAGATAATATAAATAAACATAAAAGATAAAATTATAAATCTTTTGGAGAGAACATAAGAGAAAATCTTTTCAACTTTGTATTAAGCAAAGATTTCCTTAAAAGGCTACGAAAACCATTAACCTTTTTTTAAAAGGATAAGTACAATTCCATTAAAATTAAACATTTCTACTCTTCAAATAATATCATTGAGGTAAAAAAAAAAAGGCAAGCCATAGGCTGGGAGAAAATACTTGCCATATATAATATATAAATACATATGCACATATATTTGAAAAGTAATAAAACATTTGTATGCAAATATATATAATACCTTTATAACTTAATAATATGAAGACAAATAACAAAACTATTCACAAAATATTTGAAAGACATTTCACAAAAGACGTAAATGAACATTTATTACTTGAAAAACAGCTCAATATAGCTAATGACCAGGGAAATATAAATTGAAACCAATAGGAGATAGTGCCTCAAACTTACTTGAATGACTAGAATTAAAAAGACTAGCAATGCTTAGTGTTGTTAATGATGCAGAAGAAGGAACACTCTCATATATTTCCAATGAGCATGAAAAATTGCACAATCACTTCCAAATAGTATGGAATTTTTTACTAAAGTTAGCTATACTTTTCCCAAATAATCTATAGCAATCCTACTCCTAGGTACTAAATTCCAGAAAAATGAAAACTTACATCCACACAAAAACTTGTACAAAATTATTCATAGCAATTTTATTCATGATAGTTAAGAACTGGAAACAACCTAAATTTCAATTCAATGGAAATGAAAAAAAAATTCAATGTAAATGTCAAACAAATTATGAAAATTTCATACAATAGAATATACTGAGCAATTACAACGACAAAGTACCAATACGTGCAAGAACATGGTTGAATCTCAAGAACATTATGCTGATTGAAGTCACACAGTCACAGAAGGATCATGCTGTACGATTCAATTTGTATGAAAATCTAAGATAGGCCAAATTAATATAAATCAAATAAGTGATAAGTAGTTGTCATGAATAGGGGTGGGGTTTGACTGCAGGGTAGTATTTGGGAACTTCTTAGTTGATTGACACATTCTTATGGTTATGATGACGGGTGCACAAGGAAATACATTTCTCAAAATTCTTCAAACTGTTTACTTAAGATATGTTTATTTTACTTAATGTGAATTATACTTCAATAAAGTTGATTAAAAAATTCCCAGTCATAAAAGAATAAAATAATTTCACTGACAATTGTGTGTTCAAAAGAAAGCAAAGATTAAAGGAAGGGCTTGCAATTAGAGTCATCCAGAGTGCTGAAGTGAAGATGTAGTTTGGTTGGGGTGAAGTGGGTGAAGTTGGTGGAGGTGGCAATATTCTTCATTAAGGTTTCAGTAAGATGATGAAATTTGAGCTAAGATCTGAAATAGGCAAGAAAGTTACTGAGTAGATAGGTAGGAGGGGTTGCGGGTGAGAATGGTTAAGCAAAGGGAAAGCTGGAATCCAGTCTGATGTTGAACATGCCTAATGCAAATAGCAAATACAAAGGAGGTTACTATGACTGTAGCATAGTGAACAAGTGTGAGAATAGTAGGAGATGTGCTCAGATATTGGTGGGGGCAGTGCATTGTTAAGGACTGGTTTTCACTCAAGTTAAATACAGAGCTTGCAAGGTTTAGAAAAGTGTGACATGATCTAACTTTGCAATAATTAATCTGGCTACTGGCTTGAGTTTAAATTGCACAGATTAAAAGGACAAGCACAGAGATCTGTTATGAGGCTATTTCAATATCTAAAGGGGAGATGAAAGTGGCTAAGATCATGGTGGTACCAATGGAAGTACATGGAAATAATTGGATTCTGGATCTATTTTGAAAGTAATGCTAGCGGGATTACTGCATATGTTAGACATTGGATGTAGAAAAAGGAGAGAGTCAAAATGACTTCCAGGTATTTTGACTTAAGCAACTGGAAGGATAGATCTGACATCAACTGAGATGAGAAAGACTGAGTATGGAGCAGACTGTGGACAGAAGATCAGGATTTCTGTGTTAAACCATGCTGAATTTGTAAAGTCTAATTGCCACCTAGCGCCCAAATTAGAAACTTGGGCACTGTCCTTGGTGCCTTTCCACGTTGAATCATTCTCCAAGTCCTGCTATTTTTCCTCATTAATAGCAGAAGGGAGGTCTGAATCTGTTTGATTCTAAAATTCTTGCTCTTTCCACTTTAACTTGCAACAGGTAATAGAATATCACATTTAGAATAACTTTTAAAGTATATTTAAATCAACTTTCAACTCAATGCTTGAATTCTCTGAACATTCTCAAATTTTGAAATTTTTTAAAAATTATTTTGAGTACAGAAAACTCACTTTTCTTAAGGTAACTCATTCCAACTTTGTTTTTTGTTGACTATTATTTAAAAAAAAAAAAGCTAAAAAAAACCCCAAAAACCAAACCTGATATATTGACATTTTAGGCAAACTTAGTACCTCAAAGTTCTTAGAACAGCTTAAAATTAGCCAAACCATTTGAACACACCACTTATTGAATTATTTATTTATTAAAATAAGGACGCTAGTTACGAAGATTTTGCCAATAATCTATGAAAGGTCATGTGTCTAGGGTTAAATTGTGGGCCTGAATTATAGCTGGACAGATGAACTAATGACAATAGAAAGTTTCAAGAGTTTCACAACTGGATCACAAAAATGAGAGACTGTGTATGAAGTTCTCATCAGATCCTGGGGTCCTGCCTTCCTGCAACTCTAGAACTTGTTTACCATTGTTTCATCTTCACATACTCTTCAATGTCATCCACCCTGCCACAGAAACCTCTGCCTTAAACAGTGGTATCACCTCAAAACCTTCATAATTTCCCCAACTAGTTAAGAAATGGTCTCTCCCTGCTAACACAATGCTGAAAAGATCCCCGACTATTCAGTCACTTGACATTATTGCAAGTCCAATCAACATGTGAGTACATAGGTATATATGAGTGTATCACACACAGTGTATTTGAAATACCAGCTGCACAGAGTCAATACAGGAAAATGATATCTTAATTTATTCACATATATCAAGTGATTAGCCATAAAATTAACTATGGCGGCTTTGCTCACATGATTACACAATCAAAATCCTTGCTCTGTATTCTGTGTACCCTCCAATTCCCATTCATTACTAAGGCTCCTTCATATCACACACCACCCTCTCTCTTTTGTTCTGTTCTCACCCACTGTGTTTGTCTTAGGAAACTTCTCACAGCACGAACGTAAGAGCCAAAGACTTCCTGTTTTGTCCTGTTTCACTAAAGCCAAACGGAAGCACCCGAATTAGCCAAGCAGCTCATTTCCCACCAACGCTGAAAGGGTGTCTGCCACTGAGAGACAGCTCAGCCATCCAGGTGGGAAATATTGCTACAGACCAGACAGCTGCTCTCAATGCCAGAACAAACAGGTGCAGATTTTATTGATGCAACAGAAGTGAGATAAATAAGGCAAAATAGAGTTCCACTCATAAATACAGATTTCCCAGAGTAAAAAACAGGGAAGAGAACTTTCAGAGTAAATAACAAAGCATCCTTTCCCAACCCAGCTCAAAGTCATGGCCCCCCACCATATTCCGTGGTCTCAGAGATCTTATGGCATCTCTCTCTCTCATGTTTGTTGCACTGAGATGGGATTGTTCTTTGAGAACAGAAAGATGCTTACCTAGAAAGAGATTCAAATTTGTAAAACCTATTCACTAATTTGGAATAGAGAGATGATGTGGCAAATTTTTTTAAAAATGGTCACAGTATTTTTCAGCGTATTTTATCAAGTGATTGAGTGTTTATCTTCACCCCTTGAATCTGGACTTGGCCTTGTGACTTGCTTTAGCTAAAGGAATATTAGCAAGCACCATGCAAGCAGAAGCTTGGAAAGTGATTGTGCATTGAGATTTACTGCTGTCATGTGAATAGATCAAGTTACTCTATGGGAGACATGTAGCTTAATAATAAGGCCATCCAGAATCAATGAACTCTTATGTAATTCACAAGCCAACTGTAGTCACATGAGTGAATGCAAGCAAGACAACTAGAACTGCTCCACTAAGCCCAGTCCCAATTGCTTACTCACTGAGTCAGGAACTAATAAATTGTGTTTGTTACACAGCAACATTTAACCGATACAGATGGCATAGCCGGCTTAAAGCTGCAAAGGGATTAAAGTGAGAAGGAGAATTTTCTGCTGAGTTCTGTTTCATATTGCAGATCACACTCTTGGCAGAAGAACAGTGACATGATTCCTCATGGCTTTGAGTTCTATTCTAACAATTCCAGTAGGTTGAAAACAAAGGAAGTCTGTAACACTACCTAACATCAAGAGCCATACCAAAGAACATATACATTTATTTTTTTTCACTTTTCAATTTATGTTGGCACCAAGTACACATAACCCCAGATCTCATTTCAAAAGAGGCATCTGAATCTGTGAACTGCAGAAGGCTTAGAGATCTATGTGTCATTCATGCAGTATCCCTAGAGCCCACTACATTTCATTATAACTCAAAACAACTGCA
Organism: Lepilemur ruficaudatus; assembly: GCA_963574885.1. Taxonomy (NCBI): domain Eukaryota; kingdom Metazoa; phylum Chordata; class Mammalia; order Primates; family Lepilemuridae; genus Lepilemur; species Lepilemur ruficaudatus. Next base: position 5,485 of record CAUYRT010047079.1, read on the forward strand.
TCTTCTTGCCAAAGAACTCATTTAAAACCAGGGGGAGAAAACTGCCAATGGTGGGGAAAAAAATCTGTATGAGATAGAAACTTCTAGACAGAGAGGAAGGAAAGTAGAGGTGATAACTCAGTGAGGTCCTGTAGAACAGCGCCCTTCAATCTCTAATATTCACAAATAACCTGGAATATCATTAAAATACAGATTTTGATTCAGTGTATCTGGGATCTGGGCTGAGAGTTTTCATTTCTTATAACCTCCCAGGTCATTTCATTCCACCGATCATACTTCGAGCAGCAGGGTACCAGGCTTTCTCTTCGTTTTTGAACAGCATACACAACTCTGGCAAAATTCATAATGTAACACAAGGCCGTTTGTTGCTGAAGATCAAAGTTATTATTTATCAGAAAAATATGTGAAGGGCATAACCCCCCCAAATATAAAACCCAATAAAAGCTACTGACTTCTTTATCACATAAGTGGCTTCAGAATGAGTGTTTTCTTATCTCTGGGATTATTCCTATTTAAGTCTAACTTGTCTGTGCTGTCTTTTTGGAAATGTTGATAACTTGATGAAATAACACTTGTGTAATATTGGCATCACAGGTTGAGCTAGAAGCATTGAAAATGCTTGACCTTGCTGTTCTTGTTTCTGTAATTGTTTTTCTTATTTTATTTTTACTTTAATTTTACCTTAAGAATATTTTCCTTTAAAACTTATCAGATAAAGCTTGATATTAGGGGTGAGGGGAAGTATGCAAAGTGATTAAATGTGAAGTTTACCTGCAACCTCTTCTACTACCTCTAGAAGCACTAATGCCAAAGATATCAACTTAAAACTCTAAATATATAGAATTTTTTCCTATTTAGCTAACATCTACTTATTTTAGGATAAATTATTTGTCACACTTAAACCTACAGCTTTCTATATTCTTTTTTTAGTACATTGTTGAGAGGTTATTAAATGAGACACCTGATTTCTTTTAGTCTTCCAATTTTTCTTGGAGACTTCCTAAGTAGGCACAATAATTTGCTGGGAATCTTAATTACTGTAAACATTCTCCCTTGCATGCTAGGAAGTACCATAAAAAAGAGGAACTATTCAAAGGCATGGAATCCAAATATAGAAATTACATACCTGCTCTCAAATCCCAAACTTGATCCCATAAGCAGTTAACTTATCGACTTGACATTTTCCTAATACCCCCTCATCTCGAGCCTCCTTCACTCTTTAATGAAATATTCTATTCTCTTTCTTGTTTGAAGATCATTGTCAATAATGAGTAAGAACCGATATATTCTACTTTTTCTCATTTTGCAGCACTATGTCATCTTACCACAGGCAGTATACTCATCCTGTTTTTTCCTCATCACGAGTGCAAAACATCTGTTTGCATCATGCTAAGAAAATGTCAAACTCTTCCAGCTTTTGCCTTCTCGATGCTCTTTGTTCAAGCCCCTTCCATATTTTTAATTGTGTTTAACTCCAACTGTAGATTATTTTTAAAAGCTGATCTCAATTAAAAACATCCCTTTGTACTAGATTAGGTATACTCATAATTGCAAATCAATTGTATCAGATCTCTAAATACTCTTGAGCTAAATTCCCTTTATAAGACTTTCCTTCTCAGAACATAGCTATCCTTTTAATACTTTATATTTTTACAATGCATTTTCATGAAGATGAGAATATCTTCTAATAATGTTTAATAATTTCTCCATTGCTGTATAAATCTCCAATATATCATGACTCCATTCTGCTAAGAGCCCCCTGTCATCTAGGTTTCTAATCACTTTCTCCTTGATTGTCAAAATCGTCCCCAAGTGGCTGTTTTATCAATGTTTCTGTCATTTTTCAAGAGAAGTTAAGTATTTATCAAATCCTCTACCTTTAGTAGAACGATTCATTCAGGACATGCTTAAGTCCTCCATTCCTACTATCTCTTGCTTTTGTGATGCTGCCTTTAAAATCCTTATTATTAACACAAAAACCTTGAACATGTCACCATCTGATCAGGCAGACTATAAATCCTTTAACAATACCACCATTGTATCTTTCTTTATATCCTTATTTGTGTGAGATCTGTGAATTACCCTTAGATGCTCAGATTTCCAATGAGAAGTATGACATTAATACATATTTCAATTCCTGGCCATGATCTAGCTCTTATTTTACTTCTTCAAGAATACCTTATTTTCTATGATTATCTGATTTTCTGAACCACTCTAGAAAATCTCCATTTGAAGAAAAAGAAAAATAAATAACCTCCCATGCATTGATTTGTAATTACCCATAATTATCCAGGTCATTCATGTGTACTTTAATAATGCCTCCCTGTCACTAGCTTCCTTAATCTTTTTTTCTTAATTTTCTGCTTCTCTTCACTCTGAATATTTTATCTGATCTGCAAGATCTCACATCTATAGCATGTTCTCAAACATGTCCTATTTAATATAATCACTCATACTAGGGTTGTGCACATAGGTTATACTGCCCTGTATTTTAGTTGTTTTATCTTGTATCTCCTATTAAGTATAAATTTCAAAGGGACAGACAATTCGTTTTTATTTGCATACCCTTAACAGCACCCAACACATATTCCAGGTGCTTTATAAATATTTTTAAAAAATAATAACTAAATCTATAACAGTAGCTCTCACTTCTTCCTGTCCAACTATGAAATCAATTGTATGAGAAATAGAAAGTCAGAAATTTTTTCAGGATGGTCATTCCATAATTCATGTGCACTGAACCCAGAAAATAGCAATCAGAATAATTGATTAAAATAACTAAAACGCTGAAACTGTGTTTTAAAGTAAAGTATTAAGCAGAAATTTAAATTGTTTCCTGTATTTAACATCAACATAATTACAGATAGATGTGATTATGTTAACATCTTCAACATATCAACAGTCAGATACAGAAAAACTGTTTGAATCATTTAGTTTAGTCAATACTTAAATAGGAAACTGACTTAAAATGTACTCCTTCAGTTTTATATTTGCATAATTAAAGCTATGGAAGGAGTTCATTTGCACCATTTGTTTTCCCATGGTAAGTAGTTACCATGACAATGGTTATTGTTTGAGGATGATCAGCATATTAGTATGAGTATTATTCAGTGCAGAATTATCAGAGAATGATCCTACTCAATAAGTTGATGTATCTGAAAAAAATACAATGATTCTGAGCTTTTCTTAAATGAGATTTTTTAAATTACATTTTAGAAAGGATGTAACTTTTTTCAAAAAGCACAGTATTAATATATTCAAATATCACAAAACACCAGCTTAGATCAAGTAATTCACAGGCTCTGTTCCCTATAGAAGGACAATGTCTTCTGTTCAAATTATGTGCTGTGACAGTGTCACAAAGATAACATTTCAACAGAAATTGCATCACCCAAATCTTCACTTTTAGAAAATTATGATGACAGAGTATGTTTCATTTTTCCTAGTTAAATAAATCAATTCTATAGAACAAAGTATGTAATATGTAGGTAGGGAGCAGGCTTTAAAGCAACAACAACAATCTGGGGGTTTCTGAGCTTTATTCTCATATTATACATCTTTGTGATTTTGAGCATGTTATATAGAGGCTCAATTTGAGATTCTTCTCTATAAGTTGAAGAAAATAATTCTTAATTCATTCCACAGATGTTTATGTCATACCTAACACATGATCAAAATTGTGTGACTACAACATCTCTCATATGACTGTCACTAATTGTATCTCCTCATGTCAATAGGCAAAGATGCCATACATGGTTACACGGGATGTCCATTTGCAATTACAGAAGTAAATATCCACATAAAAAACAATTGTGGTTGCCCTATAATCTGGCAATCCCTATCCTTTTGAAGCCTGTTATCAATTATATAGATCTTCATTCATCAGAATATGAAACTGGGTTTAAATGAAAAAGAATGTTGAATTTTAACTTATTTGCTCTTTGAAGTAAAGTTTCCAGCAGTCATGTTTCTGCTCTTTCTTGAGTTGTGTTATTTGTATATTTCAAAACAGCTGTCTAGTTATTAGTCTATTATATGTGTTTTGAAATTCTGAAACTGAACTTATACTTTTGAATATAAGTAATCTGAAGCAAAGTCTAAAAGTGTGAAGCATCACTTTCAGATTACAAAAAGAATGTTTTTTGTATGATATATATCAATATTCTGATACAAAGTAGAATGCAAATGTCAAGTAACATTCAATATACAATGTGATTTCCAAGAAATGCTCAATTCTTGATGGGTTTAATTGCTTTCTGCCCCACCCACCAAATGGACTCACTCTTTCTCTTCTTACAGTTAGAGATACTTCAGCTGCAAAGTTAGAGAATTTAACCCAACTACAACTCCTGAGAAATGAATGGTCTTGCTATGACTTCCATATAATTCATCTTAAGAAAAAAAAAAAAACTTAAAGCATTAAAAGTTAACTTTCCTTTTTGAAAATAAGGTTCCAGTTTTGCCTTAACACAGAAACAATTTTTAAAAATAATAGTTAAGTTTAGCAAAATTTATATTAGGAAGAGCAGACTATATAGTTCCAATAGAAATAAAGTTTACTGATATTTAGAAAGTAACTGGAAAATGAGTATCAAAAGTCTTTAAAATATTCACTTTTCTTAGCATACTAATTTCATATATAAGAATCTCTCTCGTATTTAAGAACTCCATTATTAAGACTCTCTCTTGAATCTCTCTTTGGGAAATAATTCTGATCCAAAGAAAGGTTTCTACACAGAGACATTATTTTAGCATTATCAATGTATTTAAAAGACCTAAAAGTCTTACATTATTTTAATAATTGAGTAAATTATGTTGAGTTCAAGATACTTTCCATGTGGCAGAAAACCCAACTAAAAACTTACTTAAGCCAATAAAACATATATATATATATATATATATGAATGAGAAGAAATAAATTGGCCCTAATAGCTAAAATTATCAGGGATATATCAGAAAGACATGTAAGTATTGGGAGCACAATCTAACAGTTCAGCTTCCTTCAAGTTGCCTGTCCCTTGAAGTGTCAATATGGCTGTCAGTAGCACTAAACCTACCATTCAAGTCCAGCATATGGAATAGAAGGATCTCTTGCAAATTTTATATGCTACAGTGAAGTATCACTATAGCAGTCATTGTGGCTGGGGATATAAAATTATCCCAACTGGCCAAGCTTCAGTCAAGTACCTACCCTTGAATGAATCACAATAGTAAGAGGGATTCTGTGTTGTTTTGTTTTGTTGTCTTCTCAAAACTGTGTGACTATCTCAGTCCATTTTCTGTTGCTTATAACAGAGTACCTAAAACTGGGCAATTTATAAAGAAAAGGAATTTATTTTCACAGCCATGGGACCTGAGAAGTCTAAGGTCAAGGGGTTGTATCTGATGAGGGCCATCTTGCTAGTGGGAGATATCTGCAGGGCCTGGAGATGATGCAAGTCATCACATGGTGAGGGGGCTAAGCGTGCTAGCTCAGGTCTCTCTTACTAAGCCACCAGTCCCAGTTCCATTCCCATGATACCCCATTAGCCCCATTAATCCATGAGCAGTTTAATCAATTTATGAGGGCTCTGCCTCATGAGTGGACTTTTTAATTCCCCACCTCTCAATACTATCATAGTGGGGATTAAATTTCAGCATGATGCTTCTTTTGGGGGGGAGTGACAAATATTCAAACCGTAGCAGCAACCTTAGAAAAACATGCTAACTTCTTGAAAGCTAATTTACAATTTATTAAATGGGAGATTTGGGCTAGATCATTTCTGAAATTCTTTTAACTATAACTACTATCTTTTAACTATGATACTGAAATGTTGATGTTGGGCTGACTTGTGACATAAAAACATTTCCTAGACAGGAACAAGCATTTTGGGACAAACTTAATAAACCTGGAGAATGTTACCCAGAATGTCTTTCAAAACATGCTTAAAAGCTTCTTAAAAGAATTGAGCTAAGGAGGACAAAAACCAATTTTTTTTAACAAGGTATTTTAAAATATTGATTTGATCATATTCAACCATAACATTTTTGGTGAGAACATAATAAATTTATTAAAGCCTAAAATGAACCCAATCTATGGATTACCCCAGATGTTTACTAGGGTGTACCACAAACAAAACATAATCTCATTATCTTGTAATGTTATTCTTTAGATTTGTATGAAATAGCACAACAGTCTGCAACTCATATGGCTTTTTACATGGATTTTATGTTGTACTCTTATATCAATTCATGTCTCCAGCCTTTCCCATGTAGTTGGGGAGCTGACTATTCAGAGGACAACCAGTCCAAGAGATTCCTCTGTTTCTCTTTATCTGATTTTGTCTCTCGAAAAGTTATATTGTTAGGAGCCTATATTTTGGATACACAAACATGAATGAATTCTTATGCTGAGGTGATAGCCCCAAAATTTTTTAATTTTCTTATTATGTTAACAATTGATTTTTCTTCTATTGTCAACGTACACCAGATCTTGTAAACTTCCAGGAAGTGAAGGCACAGTCAGTAAGGGGAGGAGATAGTGGAGCACGAAATAAAAGAAAACTAAAGATTTAATCTTCCCCATCCTGAAATTCACTTGCTAGTTTAATTTTTTTGGTGCATAGTGTACTGTGTGTGATATGGTACAGTTGGCATCTTTATTCCCTTTTTTTAGATTATGTGATGTTTTATATAGTTATGTACCATGATTTACCAAAAGTGGAGTCAGAGATATAAAAAGAAAATGTCTCAAGCGAAAAATTACAGCCAGTATCAAATCTACAGAGGCCCTATTTTTAGGAATAAGGGTTTCTTCACAAGCTTCTGGATGACAAATGACTCATCACATGCATACTACATATTCGGCAAATCTTTCTAGAAACTGTATTGGATAATTAGAAACCCTTATTAAAAAGTCACTGTAGTTTATAAAACATTTAAAATAATTACATGTGATTATGAAATTACTCCATAAAGCACAGAGCAAAATCATAAAGTTCCTACATGAGTCATTCAACCCTAGGCCCAGGGTTTTTGGGTTTTTTTTCCAGGCAGATGATTCTTATTCACCGATTGCAAGTTTTGATTAAGTTGGATGAATGAAGAATGTCTAGTTAGACTATTGGCTTTGCCAAAGATTCAGTGTTTTTTTTTTTTTTTTTCGGCATAGACTAGACACAAAAGCATACAGCTTTCATTCCACTGCTAAAAAACTACTAGAGAAATACATCACTTAAGAAAAGATTTTGGTGCAACACCTATGGGAAAATTTAAACTTCTAGAGAGATTTATACTCCCCCCCCGAATTTTTTTTCTTTTTTATTTCTTTGAGAGAAAGTCTAGCTCTGCACCCTGGCTAGAATGCAGTGGCATTATCACAATTCACTGCAACCTCAAAATCCTGGGCTAAAGTAATCCTCCTGCCTCAGCCTCCCAAGTAGCTGGGACTACAGGCATGTGCCATAAAGCCCAGATAATTTTTTCTGTTTTTAGTAGAGACAGGGTCTCACTCTTGCTCAGGCTGGTCTAGAACTCCTGACCTCAAGTGATCCTCCCACCTTGATCTACCAGAGTGCTAGGATTATAGGTGTGAGCCACCATACCTAGCCTCCCCCCCCGAATTTAATATTTTTATCAAATATGTCTATAACGTAATACAGCTAATTTTATACCAAATTGTTAGAATTTGATTAGCCAAATGCTATTGGCCCCTGCAAAGGAGACATTTTGGTAGGCTAGACATTGATTTCAAGGATAATATTCTCAGAATATCACAGAGGAGAGTGAGAAAGGAGCAACAGAGAAAGAAAAATTAGTAAAAAAAGGAAGGAAATAGATAGAAGACATAAAGCCAGAAAGAACATATTACTCTTTATTACAAACCTGCTACCTGGAATAACAGTACTGGAGTGAATGTTATTAGCCTTATTTTATGTATAGAGAAACTGATCAAGAAGGGTTAGGTAACATCCCTAAAGTCATATGTATTGGTTATCAAGTCACTGTGTAACAAAAGTTTACCCCCAAACCTAGTGGCTTAAAACAACAACCACTTTATTCAGTCATAGTTCTCTGGATTAGCAACTTGGGATGGCCTTAGCTGAACAGGTCTTCCATTGGTCTTGATTAGCATCACTCATGTGGTTGTAGTCACAGTTAGTAGGTGACCTGTCTGGGCTGAATGGTCTGAGAGCGCCTCACTCCCATGTCTGATTGTTGGGATGACTGCTGGCCAGGCCACATATCTTCAGCAGTCTTCATGTGTTATACTTCCTTATATAGTGGCCATATTTCAGGAGAGCAAGCTCCCATGTAAAACTCTTTTCAAGATCCTGCCTGTATTATATTTTGTGATGTCCCATTAGTCAAAGAGTCACAGGACTGAGTCTAGAGAAAATGTGGCAGACTATGAAGCATGTAGATCCAAGGAGGCCATTAGTGTAACAATTTGTCAGTGTGACAGTGTCTAATGTAAATATTACATACAGGCATACCTGGGAGATATTTCAGGTTTGGTTCCAGTCCACTACAATAAAGTGAACATCTCAATAAAGCAAGTCACATAAATATTTTGGTTTCCAGTGCATATAGAAGTTATGTTTACACTATACAGTAGTCTATTAAGTCTGCAACAGCATTATGGCTAAAAGACATCATACATTAATTAAAATACACTTTAATAAATATTAATAAATGCTAATGATCATCTAAGCCTTCAGCAAGTCGTAATATTTTTCTGGGTAGATAGTCTTGGCTAAATGTTCATGGCTATTGACTAGCTGATCAAGATGGTGGTATCTAAACATTGGGATGGCTATGTCCATTTCTTAAGATAAGACAACAATAATGTTTGCCACATCAATTGACTCCTCCTTTCACAAAATATTTCTCTGTAGCATGTGATGCCATTTGATAGCATTTTACTCGTAGAACTTTTTTTCAAAATTGGAGTCAATCCATTTGATCTGCCACTGCTTTATCAATTAAGCTCATGCAATATTCTAAATCCTTTGTTGTCATTTCAGTAACGTTGACAGCATCTTCACTAGGAGTAGATTCCATCTCAAGAAGTCCCTTTCTTTGCTCATCCATAAAAAGCAACTCCATGTCTGTCAAAACTTTATCCTGAGATTGTACTACAGCAATTCAGTCATATCTTAATGCTTCATGTCTCATTCTAATTCTCTTGCTTTTTCCATATCTCTAGTTACTTCCTCCACTTAAGTCTTGAACCCCTATAAAAGTTATCCATATGGGTTGGAATCAACCTCTTCCAAATTTCAGTTAATGTATTTTGATCTCTTTCCATGAATCATGAATGATTTTAATGGTATCTAGAATGGTGAATACACTTCCAAATGTTTTCAATTTACTTTGCTGAGATCAGAGAAATCACTATCATTGGCAACTATAGTCTTATGAAATGTATTTCTTAAATAATAAGACTTAAAATCAACACTACACTTTGATCCATGGGTTGCAGAATGGATGTTATGTTAGGAGGCATAAAAACTATATTAATCTTCTTGGACATCTACACCAGAGCTCTTCAGTAACCAGGTACATTGTCAGTGAGTAATATTTTGAAAGAAATGTTTTTTTTTCCTAATCAGTAGGTCTCTTAAGTAGGCTTAAAATATTCAGTAAACCATGGTATAAACAGATATACTATCATCAGGCTTTGTTGTTCTATTTATAGAGCACAGGCAGAGTTGATTTAGCATAATTCTTAAGGGTTCTAGGATTTTCAAAATGGTAAATGAGCATTGGCTTCAACTTAAAGTCACTGGCTGACTGGTGACTAACAAGAAAGTCAACCTGATCTTTGAAGCTTTGAATCAGGCATTGGTTTCTCCTAAGTTATGAAAGTCCTAGGTGGCATCTTCTTCCAATAGAAGGCTATTTCATCTACATTGAAAATCTGTTGTTTAATGTAGCCTCTTCCATCAGTGATCTTAGCTAGATTTTCTGGATAACTTTCTGCAGCTTCTATCTCAGCACTTAAGGCTTCATTTTGCACTTTCAGGTTATGGAGACAGAAGGCTTTTTTTTTTCTTCTTCTTAAACATCATGAACCAATTTCTGCTAGCTTCAGACTTTTCTTCTGAATCATCCTCATGTCTTTTAGTCTTCCAAAAATTAAAAACAGTTACAGTGTTGGTCTGGATTGGGCTTTGGCATAAGGGAATGTTATGGCTAGTTTGCTCTTCTAACCAGACCACTAAAACTTTCTCCATATCAGGAGTACGGTGGTTTCACTTTATTATCATGTGGGCATCCACTAGAATGATACTTTTGATTTCCTTTAAGAACTTTTCCTTTGTATTCACAGCTTGGATAATTGGTGCAAAAGGCCTCCCTTTCAGCCTATCTCAGCTTTTGATTTGCCTTTGTCACTAAGTTTAATCATTTCTAGCCTTTGATTTAAAGTGAAATACATGTGATTCTTCCTTTCACTTGAACCATTGTACAGTTACTAATTGGCCTAATTTCAATATTGTTGTGTCTCATGAAATAGGGAGGCCTGAGAAGAGGAAGAGAGATGGGGGAATGGCTGGTAAGTGGAGACTCAGAACACACGTATTTTTTCATTGAGTTTGCCATCTTACATGGGTGTGCTTTGTGGCACCCCAAAGCAATTACAATAGTGATATCAAAGATCACTGATCACAGATCACTATAATAGATATAATAACAACATAAAAGTTTGAAATATTGTAAGAATTACCAAAATGTGACACAGAGAAGCAAAGTGAGCATGTACTGTTGAAGAAATGGTACTGATAGACTTATTCAATGCAGGGTTGCCACAAACTTTCAATTTTTAGAAAGTACAATTTCTGAGAAGCACAATAAATCCAAGCACAATAAAACAAGGTATGTCTATATTTAGAGAGTGGCAAAAATCAAGTTTCAAATGCAAGTCTTCCTGGTAACAATCCTTCTACTCTTTCCAATGTACCATGCTATTAGTCTTTGCTGGTGTGTAGTGAGGTAAGCTTTCATCTTTTAAGTAAATTGTCGCAAAGACCAAAGTTAGCAGGGATAGCTGTGCATGGTATGGCCACAGTAAAAGCCTATCTTATTAAAAGTCTACTTTTAAAAATATGTTTAATATTTCTTGCATTAGCTTTTGCTATGGCAACAAACAACTCCATCATCTCAGCGGAATACCATTATTACAGTTATCAGACTGTTTTCTGGCAATGAAAAGCCTGAAGGGTCAATTTAGATCTCAAAGAATCATAGTGTCCTTTGATCCATTTTGACAATACAATTCTTTCAAAAATTGTGTTGGCTTTTTTTTTTTTATCTATTTATTTCCTTTGCCAGGAACCACATCAACAATTCTTTTTCTGGTATTATTAACTCTCTAGAGCTGTACTGTTGAATACAGTAGCCATTAGTCACACGTGGCTATTAAGCATTTGCAATGTGACTAGTAAGAGTTGAGATGCATTGTAAGGATAAAGCACATATCTGATATTGAACACTAAAGTACAAAAATATGGAGGTCTTATTAATATTTTATTGATTACATGTAGAAATTATAATTTTTATATATGTTTAAATAATATATATTTGAAATCAATAAACATTGAATTATTTTCATGTTTCTTTTTACTTTTGAAAATGTAGTTACTGAAAATTTCATATGTGATAGTTTGCAGTACATTTCTGTTGGACAGTGGTACTCTATGGTTAATTTTGGCCACTTCGAGTTTAACTTTATTCCTTGAGATAGCAAAACATTTAGGGTCTTTCTTCTGAGACATTTTATACAACAGAAAGAATTTTCTGAGTCTATCTTAATCCAACCAGAGGTCTTCAGAAAGGGTGTGATTATCATCTGTAATCAGTTCTTTGCCCCGATACTGTTATAATTTGAGACTAGTTCATTGGTAAGAAATACGAAAGCTTCATGTCTTTCAATTTGCCAGTTCTAGAATGTTGGAATTACAGTATCTCTTTTCCCTTTCTTCATCCTTAGAAATAGTCTAATTCTTCTGTTGGCTCATTCTTTATTGTAATATCTAATCAAATTTAGCTGGTAATGACCAACTCATGCTATGAAAATTCTGCTCAATATCTCTTTGCCCAAAGTCACAAGTTTATTGGATGCATTTTCTGCCTTATAAATTATTGCAGGCTATCATTTTGCCAAAGGTTTTACCAATGCATAAGATAGATAGTTTTCCTTCCTCCTATATCAGTTTGCTTGCTATCTACTCCCCTGTCCTGTATATTAAGTTCTTTTTGGCATCATGCCACTTCCGGCACCATTTATTTTACTGATCGGTGTTTGTGCAGTGATTAGCAATTCCCACATCTTAGTAGCTAACAAAAATAAATAAATAAATATTTCTTGCTAATATAACATGAGAACAATGGGCTGACTGTGTCTCTCATCCACTCTCTTAGGCATGACTGGACTTAATTAGACTCTCTGTGTCTTCTCACTCTGGAAGCCAGGCTGAAGGGGCATCCACTACCAGAAAATGCTGTTCTTTCACGGTAGAGGGCAGCAACCAAAGAGACACAGAGCCAAGCCATGAATGTACATTTAAAGCCTTTCCTTAGGTATGGCTAAGGTCATTTCTGCTTATATTCCATTAGTCAAGGCATGTCATATGAGCAAGCTCAAAACCAATGCCTACAGAGAAGCAAGGGAACGGTGGAGAAAAAGCAAATCATTATGAACTTATAATTTAATCTAATCATTAAACTTATAATTTAATCTATCACACATTGATCATTGAGAATTATTTCCAAAACTGACTTTCACGCAACAGAAAAAAAAAAATCAATACTTTCATAGTCCACCAAATATTCATGCCTAAACGAGTATTTCCTGGCTTAGTCAATCTCTTTATCCATCAGACATGAGTCTGGGAAGAATTTATCATTATACAAAAGTAAAATGAGTACTGCTATTTGCTATTTAGAACCCTCTCCCCCCCCCAAAAAAAAAGCTATATCAAACATGTTTTGAGCATTGGAACCACAACAGCAAAAAAGATTTGGACCTCCCTTAAAGTTAAAAGTATAGCTCTGTTAAAACATTCACTGTTTTGCCTTGTGCTTGTATGTTGCCTCACAAAACTGCAGGCTAATTTTAATTTCTGGACAGCCTTTGAACACATTCAATTAACACAGCCATTTCCTTTTCCCAGTCCACTTCCTTTCTCTCTGACATTCACATATTAACAAAATGAAACCATCCTAATCTGAACTCTATCTAAAAACCTGAACCTCAGATAATTCAAGGTAACTTTAACAATCTCAGAATAAGGTATTTGCCTTCCTTCAGAAAGAATGATCAATATTCTTTCTTCTGCTTCTTCATTGTGTTCCCAGAAAAAAGTAATATGATATTCTTCCTAGAAATGCCTGTACTACTTCACAGCCTTTTAAAAACTTTGTGCACTTTTACTTTATGATTTCCAACCTAAAATATCCAAATAAGAAATATTCAAACAAGAGTGTTCTGTTTATACATCACCACTTTGAATGCAAGTAAAAATTATTCAAATCTCAACTTCAAAATTGAGGTTTTAGAAAGCCAACAATTAACTCCACTAAAAGTATATATTTTTAATTTTTATTCATTTTAAATCTGTTGACATCAAAATGCTGGTGAAGCTTTAGCCAATATGATCTTTATGTGGTTGGATAAAAATTAAAATCTTAAAACAAATTTTATACCACCAAACATAAATACCACTTATTGAGCTCTCCCTATCTGCTAGGGATTTTCTAAAGCATTTAGATGAATTCAATCTCTAAATGTTCTGTTAGATTAGAATATTAATTCAAATATAAAGTGGCAAAATGGAAATTACAGGAAAGCTGAAAGTCTGAAACTAATAACAGCCACAATGTCACCACTTAGAAATCCCCTCTGTTAATTTATTAGGGTATATTGAGCTTTTCCTTATGCTTTTTCCTTAACATAATATAGAACTTCCTTACTATGAGATGAGGTAAATATTCATCCACATCTTTTTCTACCTACTTTATACTGTCAGTTTTGCTTCCTTTACCACTTTACTACATCCTATGGACTGCATGTTTGTGCCTCCAAAAGTCATGAGTTGAAGCCCTAACCCTCAGTGTGACTAAATTGAAAGACAAAGTCCAGTGAGGAGGTGATAAAGGTTAAATGAGGCCATAAGGGTGGGGCCATAAACCAATAGAGATGGCATCCTTATAAGAAGAAGAAGAGAGATCTCACCAGAAATTGTATTGGCAAGCAGCTTGATTTTGGACTTCTAGCCAAAAAATAAACTTCCAATCTGTGATATTTTGTTATGGCAGCCTATGCAAAGTAATACACTAAATTTGTAATTTACTTTTATATCCAGTCATTTTTCACAGAACCATTTATTCAATAAGCCTTCTACTCCTCCATGGATTTCATTTGCCAACGTTTTAATGTCGTCAACACCTATACAAAATAGAATGGAAGAATGGGTTCTGGAATTTTCAACTTATTTCTGCACCTACTATGCCCTGCTTTAATTTCCACAGCATTTTTACATATTTTAAAGTCTGGTGGTAAGAGTTTCCTCCATCATTCCTCCCCAGTTTTATTTCCCCCCCAAGTATTTTCAGGATATTCCTCCAAACAGAATTTGAATAATGTCATTAAATTATAATTGAAATCGATTTCAAAGTACAAGTAATTTTGTACTTTTTCTGCAGTAAATTACTTGAGAATATTGAGTTTTTCTAGTCAGGAATAGAGTATTTCTTCACTAAAGCTTTTGTTTTTGTTGTCTTATCCTGAATCACAGAAATTTTTGAGGTGTTCTTCATCTCATCCATTATTTTTCTTGCTCACTTGTTCCCTTAGTATTTTATATTTTTGCTGTAATTTTGAATAAGAGCCCCTCCCCCAGAAAGGAATTGTCATGACATTTTCTTAAGTTTACTTAGATTTTAAAATCTCTGATCTTAAGCTTCAGACACTTAAATAAAAATGTATCTCCAGCTTAATGTTCTAGCAGCAACTTATGAGAATTAGAATAGCTGGTGAGATTGTGGAATCATCACTTACGCATAGACTCTTTTCTGTGATTATTGAATTTGCTATTCCAAGGAATTGCATTTTGTGTTGCCTGCAATATCTGTAATGTGGCCATATATATCCTCTTTTTGGGATTACTTTTATTAATTTCAGAGAAGGAATCTCAAGAGTAACCAAAGAGAACAAAGTCCTATAGTTTGGACAACGATATAATTTATCATTTAAAGTGGGACATTCATGAGATAAACAACATTATTAAAAATTTTACTAGTATAAGAAGCATAAAATAAAACTATCCTGAGGAAACCAGAATGAACTTACCTACAGCCCATTGTCCCTCTATATGTGGATCATTCGGCCCTTCTCAATGATGGTGATTTACGGAGAATTCAAAGTGGCACCTGTCCCTGTGGTTTGTTGCTTCCCTGTACTGCTCCTGGGCCTGTTTTCCCTCAGATCTGGTTCTCACCTGTCTCCTGTGACTGCACCCAAACTCCCATATCACCTGACTTGTGACTGGGTCAGACTCCTGGGAGACACAAGCAGGGGGAACAGGACTCCAGGGTATTTCCATGCCTCTCTCTCAGCCTCAGGCAGCAACTCTGAATGGTTCCAGTTCCTGACAGACAGGTCTGCTGTGGTCTATCTTTCCTAATTGTCCTTGGCAAGAGAGTTGGTATAGTTGATTTGGGATGGTGTTATCAGAAGAGGAAAAAGTTACTTTTGGAACAGGAGCTTTATTCCATTCAAGTGATGGAAAATAAGGAAATTTCTTTATAGGGATGTTTTTATTTACTATAAAGAATCCAGGTTCTTTATAGAAGAATACAAAACACAAGCTAAAAGGAGTGTCACAGAGCAGCGGTCCCCAACCTTTAGTCACCAACAACCGGTCCTGGAAGACAATTTTTCCACAATGGGAGGAGGTGGGTGGAGCTCAGGCGGTGATGCAAGTGATGGGGAGCAGTTGTAAATACAGATGAATCTTCCATTGCTCACCTCTTGATGTGCATCCTCCCACTTCTTAAGTTTAATTGAAGACAATTTTTCCATAGATGGGGTGGGGGGCAGCAGAGCTCTGCAGCCAGTCCTTGACAGACTACAGACCAGTACTGGTCCCATAGTCATAGAGTATATGCTTTTCATATTTTTTTCTCATGTTGTAATTGGAGCTTTTTCCATATATAGATATACTTATCATTTTTAATATCTGGAACTTATTTCATTAAAGGGTATATCATTGCATACTACTTAATGTTTTCCATTTTTCCTATTACAAAAAATGCCGTGATAAACATATATTGTGATCAACATACATGAATATTCACTGTACAATTACTTGCCTATGATGAATTTCTGATAGATGTTTTAGCTTAAAAGTCATATGAGTTTTTAAAGGCTTTTCACTCACATTGCTAATTACTATCTAGAATATTTATGCCCATGTTTTTTACCACCATCAGAAAATGAAAGTGTTTCTGTCCTCATTTCTTGATGACATGGTATTATCGTTCTTTTCCATTTTGTTTATTTTAAACCTGTGAAAATGATTTCCATCGCCCTTCCATTTTGCAATTATTACTTGTAAAGTTTCTTTTTACTAAAAAAAATGTTCATTAGCTATGTTTCTTCTTTTGTTATTTGTCTATAAATGTCTTCAGACCATATTCTCTATCAAGGCATTCATGTTACCCATGTTATTCTTTTATAGTTATGATAGCTAATAACCTGTGTTTGGTTGTCATATGTATTATATATATAGTTTTCAGTTTGTCATTTGCCTTTCAAGTATGGTTTTAGTCTTTTTTTGATAAATTTTTATTTTTATAAGAATAGTTAACTATGGTTTTCTTAAACTGGAGGCAACAGTTCTTTTATTTGCCGTCTGTGTAGGTTTGGCATGTTAACGTTTCTAAATCCTAATCTTCCCATCTGTAAATTACGGGAGATAATCATGCCTATCTCATACAGTTGTCATTAGGGTTAACCATATTATATGTAAATTAGATCTAGTAGGTAAATTCTATACAAAACCTGGCACATAGTAAGTCTTCAACCTATTCAAATATAGGACCTTCTCATAGTTTTCTTTTTTATATGATCTCTGTAGTCTAGAATAGCTCAAGTTTCTCCAGCATATAACCAATTCTACTTTCTGTAGTAGTACATGCACTTACTTGCTCCACTGTAGGATTTAACTAAATTCTTTCACTGTTAATTTTCCAGAAGCTCTTCCCTACTCATTCATTTATTCTCTATCTTAACTAGCTTTACCTATTTTGCTTTTCATGTTTGTTACACTGTTATTGGATTTCTCTGAGTCTATAAAAATATTTTCTTCTATTTCCTGCAATAGATTATTTTCAAAGGCATTTACTTTCTCTTGGTTTTAAGGGTGAGATACTATTTTATTTTCCTTGTCTAACATTTTCCTCCTGAGCCCCACATTTTCAGTTGCTTTATTTCTTTACACTTGCCTCAAATAAAGTAAATTCTACCCTTACTAAAAACTTGTGTTTGCTTTTAGGATTGCTCTTGTCTCTCTTTCTTGTGCCTTTGGGTGTTGTCTCCATCTCTTCCCTCAGTTCTACAACTAGAGAGCTGGAGAATTTTTTGTTGCTAGAAGATAATCTTGTAAAGCAACTCTGTTCTGTTTGATATCTTTCATTTCTAATCCCTGGCTCTCTGATTTTATGAACTTATAAAAAAGTTTTTAAAATCTAGATAAATTGTTACCAGTGTTTTTCTGCCACACTAATAATATTTTAATTGTGAAGACTTCACCTGCCTCGAGTTTCCACATGACAACCTACCATTCACTGGTCACGTCCATAACCATTTTTGCAATCTTTATGCATGCTTTCTTCCCAGTAGCGCCCTGGTAGTTTCTGTAACTGGATTGAAAATTTTGACAAAGGAAGAGAAAGAAAAGGGATGAATTGATTGTACAATAGGTACCTTATAAAGCTACTCCCTCACACTTATCGAAGGGATGGCTGCCAGTTCTTAGATTGCTACGGTCTGTGGTACTGAGTCAGGGCATATAAAATAGAGATGGATTTCATTTATTTTTATTTTCTCATGTAGTATCTATAGCTGAAATTAAAAACTGAGCATATTATAGAGCAAAAGGTGTTTAACAGGTGGGGAGAGTCCTTCAAGTATCTGGAAACAAAGGTGAAAGAGGAAGTCACACCTGTGCCTATCAGGTGTCAAGGAAGATGACTCTGGGAAAGTAGGTGGGAACTAACTGTAAAAGGCCTTGTGTACCATGCTATGCCATTTGTATTTACAATGTAGGGCATGAGGAATAATGGAAGATGTTAGTTAACCCAAGGAAGATTCATAATCAGATTTCAGTTTTACAATGACTACCCTGTTGGGGAAAGATAGATTGGATAAGAGCAGAGTATACAGTGAGGGAGATAAATTTAGAAGTTACTACCATATCTAGGTGAGAGATGAGGGAGGCCGGAACAAAGACTTCAAATGTTGGTATGAAGAGAAGAGGATGAAAATGGATTTCAAAAATTACTGAGAAGCCTTCAGTTTAATGGAGCAACTGGAGAGAAGCCTCAATTGTATTTTCTCCAAAATTCATGTTAATACAACAAATAGGACATAGGAAACAAACAAAAAAATGAAAACACACATGTCCCACAAAAGCAGAGATACAGTGATAGGTCAGAACAATTTTCATTCTGATGGAAGAAGGCGGACTTCTGAAGGCACAGACGTCCTAAGAGGGTCACAGAAAGTATCCAAGAGGAGTAAGATGAAGGCAGAGAAGGAAGCTGTGGGTACAGGAAAGGACCAAAGGGCATCAAAGAAAGGCAAGAGTGGTTTCTGTCATTGCTTTATGCCAGGAATTTATGGAGCGAGATTATAATATCCTCCAATTTTTCTTTTTTTTCTTTTGAGACAGAGTATCACTTTGTTGGCTGGGTTAGAGTGCTGTGGCATCAGCCCAGCTCACGGAAACCTCAAACTCCTGGGCTCAAGCAATCCTCCTGCCTCAGCCTCCCGAATATTTGGGACTACAGGCATGCACCACCATCCTCAGCTAATTTTTTATGTATATATATATAATATAAATATATTATAAAAATATATACAAATATATATTTATATATATAATAGAAAGCTAATTTCTTTCTATTTTTTAGTAGAGATGAGGTCTGGCTCAGGCTGGTCTCGAATTCCTGAGCTCAAATGATCCACCCACCTCGGCCTCCCAGTGTGCTAGCATTACAGGCGTGAGCCACCGCTCCTGACCTAAATTTTTAAGTATTATCTGACCTGGCCTAAAATTTAAAATTTTGTGAAAACTTAATTTATTGGTACCAAAATGTGGGCTGTGTATTTGTGTGTGCCCTCACGTATATAAAAAAAGAGCAACATAAGTACCTTAACAGAAAATGTGGTCTGACGACATTTATAGGTAAATCACAAAAGAAGTAACATGGCCAATTAATATACTTTTAGTAAATCTTCTACTTGTATTATTTGTAGTGTGACTAGAGAAAAATCAGCCCTATATAGAAAATTGGTATAGGTATTAGACAATTCCAGTACTAGTCGATTAAACATGTGCCTTTTAACCTGAAATTTTAAGAAAATTTATAATAAGAAGTTGTATCTGACCCTTTGACTACAAACATTTTGAAGCAAGCAAACATTTTCAAGAAAGCAAAGTTGATATTCGTGTCAAAATCACACACACACGCATTTTGATTTGTTTCTCTTTGAAATTATCTTCCACAATTGGGCCCTAGAAAACCACTAACTTCCCAAGTTGTAAGTGATTTAAGTAAACTTTCCCCCTTGAAATTGGAGGTACCGTGTGCCCTTTTTTAAACAGTCATTCTCCAAAGAGAAATGCCAACTATTCTGGGTTGCCAGCTACTTTGAAGTTATTGTCCTTAAATGTAGTATAGAGGGCGTAGGTGAATAAGAGACGATTTAAAAATCTATCTTAAACATCCAATTCTTCAAGCTCTGTTCTGGCTCCTCATCTTCTAACTAGCACTGTCCCCTGCAAGTGAAGCAGGCTTTTATCTAATTCTGGCTGAAACTTGACAGTCTCATTAGTTTTTGATGACATTTCCTGTTCCTTCCATCACCTAGGCCTTTTGCATGACAGACAGTGTCTGGCTGGGGCCCTGAAGTTTTCTTCAGAACTTCAACCCTCTGGTTTCCAGATGGGAAATCTTTTATATGCACATGAGCTCTCTGCCCAATTGATCTGTTTGAGCTATTTCTTTGTCCTGTTTAACTATTTTCTTTCTCAGTATCATTACTGGCACTCCCTGGAAATAATCTTTCCTATTGTACCACATCCTGTACTGTTAGGTTCTATAATGAGTTACACGGAGCAGAGGAAGGGGACAAAGCCTCCCTCCATGGCACACATGATTCCAGAGATATTTCTGGGAAAGACTGTGAAGTAAGAAAGAATTTCAGTAGCTCTGCCATCCTCCTTCTCATGTTCCCTACACCTGAGATTTTGTGGCTATTCTATGCACGTGCTTTAGGGACTCATGCAAAGGTCTGAAAGGAGTTAGGAATTCAGGAGCAGCTTAGCTAGGCAGTGCTGACTCAGGGCATCCAAAGCAGTCATGATGTCAGCTGGGGCTGAAGTCATCTGAAACCTTCTCTAGGTTTCAAATGGAGGATGGTAAACTGCAGGGTCTATTTCCAGTATGGCTCACACACAGCTGGCAAGTTAGTGTTGGCTTTTAGTAGGAGGTCTCAATTCTTCTCTGTGTGATTGTCTACACTGGGCTACTTGAGAGTCCTCATGACATGATGGACAGCCTCCCCCTAACTGGATGATCGCAGAGACTAATGTAGATGCTGCCATGCCTTTCATATTAGGAGGAAACTGCAATTCCGTTTATGACCTAGCATCAAAAATCTCACATCATCACTTCCATGATACTTTGTATCACACAGGTCAGATGTTATTCCTGTGGGAGGGAACTATCGAAGGGCATAAATAGCAGCAGGTAAATATCATTAGTGGTTATCTGGGAAACTGACCACTATGCTTGTCTAGCACTAGTCCTAGCATATAAAATTTGTTATCAAATAATAGTTCCTTTGATTAACATAAAATTATTTTATTAACATATGACTTTATAATATGCTTCTAACTAGTTTCCTTCATTTGTTCCTCTTGTAAATGATCCAGTCTTTATAACACCACAAAATGAGAAGTTCCAAAAACATTGCTTTCTTTCTATCTTTCTTCCTCTGAAACCCAAATAGCAAGTCAACAGTTCTTAGCTGTCAGATGTTGTCAAGTTAAGGATTTTTATGACACTCCTAGTAAATGTAGGATCATAAGCTTTATGTTTTATTCTGTTAATAAAATTGCTTTTAAGATAGTAGGCTTTTAGCACAAACATTTCTAGAAAAAGTCTAAAACAAAACTAAATAGATGATGTGGATATCCTCTATCTTGAAACATTTGATCCGTGTGACTTTCTAGAAGGGTTTCAAATAATTGCTAAATAAGAAGAGATTTATGTAATATGAAATATTATATATTATTTTTATCAGCTTTTACTTTTTACTTTACTCTTTATTGCCTTTATTAAAGGAAAGAATTAAAGAAACAGATTATCTAGAAATGTATATATGTATGTACATTACATATACACATATATACATGCTTATAAATAAAGTTTACTCAAGAATGTGAATTTTTCTATATTGAATGGTATTAGATGGTCTGGAAATTTATTTTCACCTACATGATCATTTGATAAAGATACCTTTTAGGGAAAAAGAGATTTTCCCCTTTAACTTCTTAGAACCATTGCACTGTTAACTGCAGAATTATTTCCATTTCTTCATCCAATTCAGTTCCAAGGCTTCACTCCACCATGAAGTCTTCCATGGTCACTCCTGCCTAAGGTAAGTCCCCTTGCTGCAAGCCTGATAAATTATACCACCTATGGTATATGACATTCAATACGCATTGTTGTATTGTCAGCTATTTTTCTTCACGTGTCTATTTGTAAACTATTCCAAACATATGAGATCCTTAAATTGTTTTCTATGTATGAAATGAGTTGAAGAGAGTAAGGACTTGGCACATACTAGGTGTTCAATTAATTCAAGTCTTCTCTCCTTCTTATGTGTTTCCTGCCTCGACTGCCAAACATAGAGCCATACACATCACAAATGCAGATTAAATGTTTGTGGATGGATTGAAAGTACAATATGATATTCTCTATGTGGGCATATTATATTATACTCTGTATGAATGAAATCATCACTTACGATATTCACATTAACCCAAAGTTTCCAAAACAATCAACTCTGCCTCAGAAAGTTAATGAGGGGCATAAAAGAAGTGTGTGTGCTCTTTCTCCAACTAGACAGATGTTTACCTTCCGTGTATAACACATGACTTGCACAGATCCCATGGAGACTCACTTTCACTTGGCCCACTGACATCCGTGTGATTAGAAGAGCTGATAAATGTTAAGAAACCTCTTCTCCAACCCATGGGTGGGAACATTGGCTTATATATGTGTGAGAACAGAAGCACACACAGATATTGAATACATGGCCTTATAAAGGAAGAGGAAGAATTTTCATTCAATTTTTTTCATGCTTCCTTTTACAAAGATGATGTAGGACAAAGATCTTAAAGTGGAAGCCCATGGATCCTATCTTGCTGCAGATTTATTTTAACTTATACAGTGGCGATTTCTATTTAAATTAAAACATCATTTAATAATGAAGAGAATCACATAAAAGTCTCACGTGCAACGTTTCTAGAAAACTCTGAAGATTTGTCAGCATGGGCTCTAATACCTGCATGGTGGCCATAGGGCAGAAAAGAATAGCAACTGCCCTTGCCAGAGGAAGATTCCTATAAAACAACAACAAAAGTAAGGTATCATATTAAAAGTAGATGTCTTAGGTGCTCTGAAGCAGGAGGATCACTTAGAATCTGTTCAAGAGATGGCACTGGCATGGGGCCTTAAGATTTGGGATTGAATGGACAGAGAAGGTAATATAGGCAGAAATGGTAAGCATGAACCACTTTTATGGCTAGCTAATTAGCAATTTTGGCTAGAACAAAATGTTCTCATAGCATAGTGAAGAAAAGAATAGCTTGAGGAGGAAGGCACACATTTTTAAGGTAATTTGAATGCCAGGTAAAAGAGTTTACACATGGTTTTACAGGTAATCAGCAGACATTCATGTTTTTTTCTTCTCTTTCTTCATTATTTCTTTTATTTTTAATTTTATGATGTTGTCAGTTCTTTATAATGACATATTTTCTGTTTAAGATTTATTTTATACATAATCTCTTGCCACCTCTTTAAGAATGGACAGAATAGGAATCTATGATATTAAATATTTATAAAGCTTAACTCCCTTCATAACTTATATTAAAATAACATCTTGTGATTTAAGCCAACTTAATTTTTTTCAGATTCCAGCTCCAAACCAACAATATAAGATGCCAATCTATCAGGCAATTGGACTACATTGGTAGAGACACGGGGAGAAACGGGGAGCTTGTGTCACAATTATTGGTCATTTTTGTTCTGTGATAACAAAGAATACTCCCACATTTTAGGACATAAATATTTCTACCTTTGATTTTTGGGATTCTTGAACTTTGGATATCATAAGCAAAATTCTAGCCAACTCTCCACACCAGGCTGTGTCCTGCTGCCAATGAGTGGTCAGCTGTATGTAAAGACCAGTGAACATTTTATGCGTCTCCATGATTTATTAATTAGGATTCAAAAGAAATGAATCTGTCTCTACTTTCTGTTTTTAGTTTGTTGTTATAAGTAATCTTAAGATTGTGCAGTTTCCAGTCAGGTTTTTGAAGGTTATCTGCAGAGCAATTTTGCCCTGGAGATTTCATTTTTCAAATAGATGAGAATTATGGCTGCATCTGTCCAGAGTCCCTCATGACAAGGGATGATTCATCCAGACAGGACCAGGTGATGTGCAGCCACCTCTGGCCCTTTAGGCTGTGACTTGGACATCATTCTAAAAGAGAGTTCAATAAACCTCCTTGCCATACGTAGAGCCTTTTCTGCTATGTCTAGGGGCTGAGGTCTCTCAGCCAGAGGCCTGCTGACAGATAAAGTATGGTGGCACTAAAACATGCTCCCCTACACACACACACACACACTTTTTGATACTCTTATCAAGAGGAAGAGTATATGTTCCCTTCCTTTTAATCTGAGCAGGCTTGTGACTACTTTAACCAATAGAATACATTGAAATGTTAAGTGGCTTCCGAGAGTAGATTAGAAAAGGCCGTGTAACTTCGTGCTGTTGGGAGGTTTGCTCTAAGCAAAGCCAGTTATAAGAAGTCCAGCTATACCCTGAGGCCAAGATGCTGGAGAGGCTACATATACACACTCAGCTTGACAGTTCATTTCATCCTCACTAATGCATGTGACATGTCAATGATGCCATCTCAGGCCCTGCAGACCAGCCCATCTACCATATGGACAACTCTAACATCAATAGATGATACAAGGAACAAAAGATGTGCCCTAAGAACACTCCCTGAATTCTTCACCCACAAAACTGCAAAATAGAATGTCTGTTTTACACTGCTAGGTTTTGGCATGGTTGAATGTACACCAATAGCACCCAGAACATACACTGACTGCTATTTTTCATATGGCTGAAGGATAGAGATAAGAATAATTAGTGCAAATGATGAAGAAGCATGTATTAATTGCAATATGAAGAACACTTTCTAACATGTTCTATAATGGTATGGGTTGCCATAAAAGAAAAAGTCTTGACACTGTAAGCAGTTAAGTAGAAAGCATGTGATCATATGCTTGAGATGTTTTCCTAGGAATGAAAGTATCAGATAAAGGGAAAATGAGAAAGGCTTCCAACTCTGAGAATAGGTGTTATATGCAAAGCAATATTAAAATGATAATATCTCATTTTACTTAATCTTCATTTATCAAAATGGCCAAAATATACATTTGTTTAATTTGAACCTCAAAACAACTTTGCAAGGTAAATTGAGGCATCTGTTGTCACTATGTTACAATAGCTATAGGTAATATATTTATTAAATAATTACTAAGTGTCAGGATTAGACCAAACACTTAAGATGTATAATATAATTAAACCTCAGAATAACTCTATTGGATACATTCTATTATTATCCCTAATTTATCCAAGAGGCAATTCAGGCACAGAGAGGATAAGTAATGACCAAGGACATATAGTATGTGAGGTAAAGACAGAATCAAAACCAAATTGTCTGACTCCAGAGCCTGTAATCTTAATCACTATTATGAGGCATGTTGGGCTGGGTGCACGAGAAGACATATTACATTAGTGATAATAATGGTTGACAGATTTGGCTTGGTTCTAGAGTGTAAGGGGTTTTGTTTTGTTTTGTGGGGGGGGGTGTGCATTTGTGCACACTGATGTGTGTATGTTTGATTAGACAACAGAAACATAGATATTTAATGAGAATTGAGATTAAAAACTTCTGAATTTTTTATAATCTTAGCTTTTTGATGCCTAGAGTATGTATTTACTTAGCCAACCCACTTAACACAAACCTGGAGTTTTCTCAAAACCACATCACAGTATGTAGAATTAGAAAAGACAGAGAATTCTTTCTCTTTCTCTACCCCTTTTGCTCTAGCTCTTGCTGTCTCCTTTCTCTCCCTCTACCACCCTCCCTCTCTCTTTCTCTGTAATAAGTTAATATTCTCTCAAGTGCATGTTATATTACTAGGCACATTTCTGAAGGATTTAATTCTTTCACCCACCCCAGTGAGATAGGATGAAATTCACGCACAATTTCTAGGTGAGGAACTGAGGATCAGAGAGTTTTTAAGACAGAGAGGTTTTAATTGACAGCATTATTTGAACCTTTGTCTTTATTAAAAAAAAAAAAAAAAAGACCTAACTTTTAGCTACCCAATAGTGTTACTATTAAAGTAATCCAAATAAAATTGAATCTCCACTAATCCTTCTAGAATGAGTACATTTTCCTCAACAGCCCATTCCAGTGTAAACAAATCCTTATATTAACAAATCCTCTTTATATTTTAGTTAACAATCTCATATTAAAACATAAATATTTGTCTTTTCTCTGATTTAAATGGAGACTTAGAAATGTTAGCTTTCCCCATCTATGAGACAATCTTCTATTCTTCACATTATTGTACAGCACTAATTTTTTAATTTGTTTAATGTGACATTATACTTTAGTGGAAGAAACACTCAAGTCCTCAGTGTAGTTGACTATGATCAGGCAGTCCTAGGTTAAAATCTCATCTCCAATATTTTCCAATCTGTGGCTTTGTACCAGATGTGTAATCTCTTGAAAACATCATTTCTCCTATCTAAAAAATGGTGATATTACTGCCTGTCTCATAGGAGTGTGTGAGAATTAAATGAGATAATGGGAATTATTTGCATGGTTCAAAATGAAAATAGCAAATGGGCTCTGTCCTTTATGCATGTATAATCCTCAAAATAATCCTATGAAGTAAATACTATTATGGTCATTATTATCATTTCACAAATACAGAATGGAAGCAGAAAGGCTGAGCAAGTTGCATAACATTATCGTACTAGTAAGTAGGAGAGCCAGGATTTAAACCCAGGCAATCTGTCTGCATTTAATCACACAATGGTATGCTGACCTCTTAAGTAGGTAGATCAAACAGGTAGCTATTTTTAATCACTAATAATAGTACAATTCAAGAATGTGGATTCACATGTAATCTGTCAATAGGAATATGTATAACTGACATTCCTTCGTTATCTGTAAATATAATATTCCTTATCTATAAAATGAAAATTAGAACATTTATATTTAGGAGAAATGTCTTAGATAATGCAAGTTCATAAGGGAAATACTGAAACATAAATATTGTAGATTAATATAATTGTATAATCAGTAAATTTCTTTTGATATTGTTTCAGTGAACAATTAAAAATAATACCAATGTCAGTAAGAAAACTCAACATTTATAAAGCACTTAGCACCTAAAACTTCTAAACACATATCTTATTTAATCCTAACAACACAATAAACTAGGTACAGTTTTTTAAAAAAATTAAACTTAGAAAAGAAAGGAAACACAGTTGTAAAAATGATGAGCCATAATTCTACTCAATGAACACATGTTTCAAAGGGAACACAGTTTTGCAGACATTTATATACTTTTCCCTTGTTCGGTCCCAGTTCCTTTGTTCATCTCATAACATTAACAGATGATATGTTAAAGATATTCCTTTAAAGTATATAGTTTTTATAAAACATCATATGTAAACATAAACCAACTTATTTACCTGTGGTTCAAATGAAGAAACAGTGATCTGTTCTGATATAGAAGGAAAATTGTTATGTTGGATTTATTAAGAAATAGGATGTTTATATATAATAGGCATTTAAAACATTTTTAAGGACAATATTGGTTATATGTGATTTCTACCATTTGTATTTTAGAACCTAACCTCTAAGAGACACAGAGTTCAGCTATTATGTTTTACAAATGAATAAATTGAGACTTTAAAAGTTTATACATTCTTGTGGGTGGCAGAGCTGGGATTTAAATCTAGGCCTGTCTAATTATTCTGTGAGACCTCCCAAGTAAAGTGCTAACTGTTCAGCAAAATTTGATATGATTTTATGGAAAAAAAATTCACCTAAGATATATATAAGTAAAATCCAAATCCCATTATGGAAAACAAAAACGAAAGTCACTTTAACCCACTTACTCTACATCTCAAAAGAGGCCAACTTGCTTTAACCATTTTCAGGGAACAGCACAATAATAAGGTGATCGGTAGAAAAGACTAATCTAGCAATGGATCTTTTCATTCTGATTAATTATTATAGCTGATAAATTTCATTGTGATCTTTTGTTCTTCAAAAAGTACTATACATTTTTACTATTCTAAGTAATTAATCTTCTGTAGCATCCTCAAACATTGGTTTTACATTGCTTTTAAAACTCATTAAATCTATTTTTTTTAATTTGTGTCCTTAAGATGACTGCTGCTAAGAGAAAAAATGCTAAATTGTATTGACTAGGTCATCAAGAAATTGATCCATAGTGGTGCACTGAGCATCTATATTGATCCGATCCTTCTCTCCCCAAATCTCACAGATATGACAAGGAATAGGAACAAACTGGGGAACAAAACCATAATGGTGTGAGAATGAAATTAGGGCTATCAGAAGATAGAAATGTTGACTTGTTTCTGGGAGGTGGAAAGCACGAAGCAGACTAGAAGAAGCTCTAATGCAGGAAACACACAACAGAAGCCTTCAACAGAAGAACAGAAGCTCTTCCTGACAAAACCATAAAGTGATTCTAAGCTTGAAATTGACAAATATGGGGACCAACAATAGGAAATGGGGCAAATATCATGATAATTAAGTTTAAAAACTGAGTATGAAATAACTATATAAGCAGCTTCCGCCAACAACTCTCAAAGCAAACAAAATATAATCTGAGGAGTTCCTGGGGTAGGTGGTAGCATTTGAGAGCAAATAATACCTACGGATGTAAATGACTCTGTTCCATATTACAAAGTTATATCACAAAGTGATGCCTTCTTCACATACTTGCCCAAGAACAAAGCAAATTTTTTTCCCTCTTACACATAAAAATCATTTTAAGACAGACTTTATATACCAAAAGAGTAGGCTTATACAAGCCATCTATATTGATTAATCTAGCCCTGCGTTCATAAGTATAAAAAGAAAACCAAAAGTCATCAGACATCTGAGAAAAGACTCAGATAGACAGCAAAATAACTAACCCAGGAGAAGGGAATGAAAGATTAGAGGACAAAACAAAAAGTAAACACAAAATTAAAATGACTATTTTCAGAAAAGTATAAAAATACAGTGTGATGAAAAACAAAGAATAAGCTTTCTGGAAAAAACAGAAGAAGGCTCAGCAGGAAAGAGACCTTGGAAAATAAAACATACAACTGCAACTTCTTTTTCTAGCAAAATGACAGACTTGATCTCTCAAAATTGCTCAAATAATGTTAAGTAAAATATTTTTAAAATACTCTGATGGGTGATGTGTAAGAAACTAGAGTAACAGTCTGAAACCAGGCATACAACAAGAACTATTGCCCAGGGAGTAAAGTCAGCAGGGAGGCCTCTATGTGGCCTGGGGGGCACGCACAGAGACTAAGAGCCTAAAGCCTCAGAACACACTGACAGGCAGAGACCTGACTAGCATCACTAGGACTTGAAAATAACTAAGTAAGGGCTGTACCCTCATGGAAGGACAGGACTCATATAAAACATAAAACAAATCCAAAAATGCCCCTTGAGGCAGACAATAAGAAAAAGTATTGGCTTCTACTAAGGTTCTTGCTCAAGAAACCAAAAGCCTCTTCTTTGAACTCGTATCTACTAACTGGTGTGAAATTGGACATGGAGTCTAACTTTACATTAGTCATGTGGTGTACAAAGCCAAAGCCTGAGTTTTTTTAAATTTAATGTAGCACCTCAGATGCCAAACAGAAGTAAATAAAATATCTGTCCTGAAGAAATGTTTCTTATGCCCAAACCTCAAAGAAAGTCGCAACAAATATGAACTCAAAATAAACACACTCAAAATGTATAAACATACTAACAATTCACAAAGAAATAAGATACCATGGACAGTTGCCAAAAGAAATACCACATAGAAGAATCAGAACAGAATAATATTAAATAAATTACAAGGTAAAAAAATAAATATAAGAGTAGAAATTAATGAAAGATATAAAGATACAACTGAAAAGAATAAAAAATGTTGATGTTATAAAAAGGCTAAAAATTTACAAAACTTTGACAAGTTTATTTAAGAAAAAGAGGGAGAAATATCACGTAAACAATGTTAGGAATAAAACGGAAAACACGACCTTAAGTAAAAAGAGATTAATAATATAGAAAGAGAATACTATAAACAATTTTGCATCAGCAAATTTGAACATTTACATTAAATGGACTAATTCTTAGGAAAATGTAATTTATAGAACTGACTCAAAAAGAAATAGAAAACCTACAGTCCTGTAATTATACATGAAACTGAAGCTATAGATAAAAACACATAGACACACACACAACATCCATACTGGAGGTAATTCACAAAGAGAGAAAAGTGAAAATGGATAAAGAAAAACTAATATAATACAAGTACCTGAGAAAAATTCCCTCAGTCAAAAAAAAAAAAAAAAGAAAATTCACCCTACAAATTCAAAGCATTAAAACATAGACTGGGGGGAAAGGTAATTAAACATTTTAATGCATCATTTTGAAATTTAAGAACACCATGAGTAAAGAGAAGCTACTAAAGAGATACAGCAGAAAGGAAAAATGGGGGGATAGGTGAAGATTACATGTAATGAGACTAGAATCAGATTAGCATTGAAACTCTCATTAGCAACACTGAATCCAAAAGTGGTAATCAAGTTCTGAGAGAAAATAGTTTTGATTTGGAAACTTACACATAGTCAGACTTTCAATCAAGTTGGCGGACAAAATAAAATGATCTACAGCGCATTCTTATTTTATTTTTACTTGAAGATACATTTAAGCAAATGAAAATGAATACCAATAAAGTAAAAGAAGCCAAAAGGCAAAATAGAAAAGGAAAAACAGACACTACCCCAGAATAGATAACTCTCCATCTACTATTATTTGATTTCTCACTCTCTTTTCACTAGGTGAGGTTCCCTGGCCATTTTCTCTTTTCTGACAGCACACACATTTTTCCTTTGTAGTAGTGATCATAATTATACACAAGTGATCATGAATGCAGTTTTGGTAACTTGTCTGTCTCCCAGGCTAGAAATCAATCTTCATGAGGGAGTGGCCATACCTATAGTATTCACCACAGCATCTTTAAAGCTTAGCTCAGAATTGACCACTAAACATTAAAAAATGTAACATGTTTATAAAAACTCCTTTCAACCAAGCCTCATCCTCAAACTGCTAATGATTTATTTTTCCCTCCAGTGCCTATATTCTGGAAACAATCATAACCCAAATATCTGTGGGGTCTGAATGAAGCCACATGAACATCTCTACTTCCTTCCTCCAATGCTCAGTTTTAAAATGCATTCTTTGGACATTTCCAGTCCCTCCAGGTTCAGTTTCAAGTTAGTCAACTATACCAAAATTTTATGTTCCTTACCGCTCACCAATGAAGTCTTAGTTTTGCTCCCTGTCACTGAACCTGTTTCTCTGAGCTTACCCATGAACTTCCATAGCAGACTCTCCTTGAGTGTCTATGTTACCTGCCCTTAGCCCACACTGAACTTCCACAGCAGCTGCATGTACTATAGCTTCTGTGCACACTGATGGCATTCAGCCTCAAGAGCCTGCCACATCTTTCTGCTTTCTGCCTCAAGGCTTTTCTCTGAGCTGTGCCTGCCTCTCAGTCCCTGTCCTCAAGTTCCTGGGAGTTAACACCCTCCAGGGGCAACCTGCAACCCTGCCAGCTGTAGCACTCAACTGCCAGTCCTTTGTTGAGACCATTTTGGGGTGCTTCCTATTTGCTTTCCTCCGAGGGCCCCCAGCATAGAGCCTCAATGAGCCAGAACGGTAACCTTTATTGACTTGTCTTCTTTGCCTGTCTTACGCTGTCTGCACCTTCTATTTGGCTTCCTGGGATCATCTCCCGATCATCTACCTGTAACTCAAGTCCTTATATCTTAAGATTTGGCTCAGAGAAAGTCAAACATGAACTTCTAATGAATGATTCCAATGAATACATTTCTGTTCTTATCTTGTCACTTTTGCAAGATTTGACTTCATGGTCCCTTTCTCTATTTAATTATATTACCTTGACTTTCCTCCCGATACGTTCCTGGTCTGTTCCTACTTTCTAGATCCCTCTTTTGTTGGCATCTACTGTTCCCTTTAAGCTGAGGGACCCCCTGCATCTGTTCTAGGTCTCCTTGGTTTGTGTTCCATGAACTCTTCCTGTATGATACTCAATCTTAATGAGTTCAGCAGTTACCTAACCATATACTGATGGCTGTCAAACTACATCTACAGCTCATTGTATCTCTAGAGTTGCAGAAACAGATTAGTATTTTTCACTTGCCTGTTGTGTATTTCCACTTAGATATCCCCAAAGGCACTACTTAATACTCATTTATCCATAACTGTATTCATTATACTTCCCTACCCCCAAATATGCACTGCTTTTTCTATATATATTTTCTGAGTTAATGATGTCCCCCATCATCCACATTCTTACTTATCCTTGTCATTCTTGTTTCTTTTGTCTTCCTCATTTTCTAAAGAAATCAGCTGTACAAATTCCAGGTGCAAAATATATATATAAATGGAATATATATGCTACTTGTGCATGTATGTGTGTGTACATATGTATGTGTGTGTACATATACACACATATGCACATGTAGCATATATATTCCATTTATATATATATTCCATATGCATAGATATAATATTTATATTCCATGGAGACATTCCATATATATGCATTCCATATATGGAATGTAAGTGAATGTATATGTGTGTGAATGTGGGATTTATAACCTTCTTACTGTCTCTTTCCTGGCTAATGCCTTCATCATCTCTCACCTGGACTATTACAACATCCATCCCCTAGCCATACTGTTTAATGCATCTAGGCCATTTCCATCAAACTGTCTAAAATTAAAACATAGTCATGGAAAACTTCTACATAAAATCACTGCATCATGCATTAGCATTTTTTTCGTTTATTATACTATTTTCCTGTCCAGGAATCAGGAACCTGGGGAAAGGTGCAGGTGAGTGAAATATTATGATTGGTATAAATGAGGGTGTTTCAGGAAGCATAGATAACGTGTGATACCTGAATGATGATCCTAAGAAACTAGCAAGTATAGGCAACTGGACTTCAGGTGGAAAGAAGATTTCTAAAGGCAAACTTTTATTTTCGAGTGAGCTATTTTTATCACAGCTGTTTCTAAGAAATGGGATTTGTAAAGATATCTAATAAATTCTGAGCATTAAAAAAATTAAAATCATACCAATACATTTTCCTAGTGCCTGGATGAATAAGCAAGTGATATTCACAATCTACTTAGTCTTAAAGAATTTTTCAAAAACATATTACTCTAGTATATAATGATAAACTAGTAAAGAATCAAGATTCTGACTTTCCTTGCTTCTTCCGTCCTATAAACAGATTTGTTTGAAATATTTTCAGTTCTTTTTATTTAGCCCTTTCCTGATCACTACCCAAGGAAGGTAGTTAAAATAGGCCATTGACAGAGTGATAATACTTATTTTCTCAACAATGATCTTTGGTAGGTGATAAAATGCTACTTCCCTTGTAAAGGAAAAGGGCAGCTGCCTACAAAACAACAGTGATCTTCTAAGGTGTGAGCAAAAGAAAATGTATTGTGCAATAAATCTGTGAAGCAAGGAGTTATTTCAGGACTACTGAATGACGTCAAATGTGGTCTTTTGAAGGTCAGCAATTTCGTGATCTATGTTATTAGAAATTTCAAGGAGTATGGCAATATCTTAATATGATCTTTTTAATGTAAATTACTTTGTTGATCTTTATAACTAAATTTTAAAAAAATAGTTTAGGGCCATATAGTTACTACCCATCTTGAAATTTTCAGAATTGACTATAGGACACAACTGAGATTATCTGAAGAAAATGGATAGCAGCATTTAAAAGATTCCTCACTGATTATAGGATGAAATTCAGAATTCTTAGCATGACAAACAATCACAAACTGGCAGCTACCTACCTTTCTTAGTACTTTCAACAAGAAACCACTCAGCACAGTGCAAACATGCACCCAAAGTCCACAATAGCTAGAACATTATAAGGCCTTCTTTGCATCAGTGTGTGACTGTATCAATACCTTGCATTACTCATTTTTTGAGTAACAGTAAGACAATTTCTATTCATTCTTCAAGATACAAGAAACGTGTAACTTCTTTTGGGAACTCTTCACAACGACTCTCCAGGAAGTATATAACTTTGTATATGTCTAACATAGTCATACAATTCACATATGATCATGTATTCAAAGGCTTTCCAGTTCTCCTAGGATTAGCCACACAATCCCAGAAAGGATTTTCAAGCTCTTCAGCCTGAACCACCCTTATCCTGACATTCACCTGGAATTTCTTTCAGTTCCTTATTGGATCTCACTTCTCCCTTACCTTAAATTCATTTCCATAGGGCTTAGCTTAAAAGTCAACCTGGTAAGAAGTCTCCCTTGATCACTAGACTAGGTCAGGTTAATTTGATCCCAAATTCCCAAAGGACCTTTTGGTCTCTGTTATAATTCTATTCATTTATAAGCATAAATAAATAATAATACATCTTTCTTCTTCCATTTATGTCCAAGTGATATGGATATAATAAATTTCAGCAGCATGTACAAGTCCACCTTGTCATAGAATGTGATCATGTTTTCTTTAAAAGGTTTCATATCAGTGTTGGGTTAAAAAGGGCTCAAATAAGTGCTAGGGACCAGGTAAATCCATTAGATAATGTGGTTTTCTCTAAGAAAAAGAAATGTAAAGCTGTATCTCATTGTATATCAAGTTCATTTGAGAACTATGAGAAATCTGACCATGATGAAATATGAATTAACACTTGCTATATGCAAGAAATCAGATGCAAGTGCTATAAAAATAAGGTTGCTTGTTGATTCTAAAGAGAACATCTGCAGAGGTCCTTTTGTTTCCCCCAGTTGAAGTGGCCACCTGTGGCTCTTGATTGAAATAATGAATCAGATATGCATGGATCAATTTCCAGAACCAGATGAGGGGGAAGCAAATTGGTTAACAACACCATGTTGGTGTCAGTCTGCCAAGTAGCTGGCCATACAGAATAGAAAGACTGCAAAAATGTAAGGCGAAGAGTAACAGCTGATACACATTTGCACTGTTGATTGTTCCTTGGGCACAAGCCCAAAAGCTAGTCCCCTGGTAGAGAAGCTACCTTTGAACTGTAAACTTTGCTCCAGTAACGTGATGGGAAACAAGGAACTTTCTCTTCTGGGATGATCATCAGGTCACTTCATTTCAGCTTTCCTCTCTGCCCTCTCAACCTGCCTTGTGTTTCAGAGATCTGGTGGGAAAATAAGGGAATAAAGCTATTTAAAGAGTGGGTAGTACTGGTCAGAGAAAAAGGGAAGATTATAATTAAGCTGCTGTGCAATGAAAGGAACAAATTGTAATGAATCTTCAGGGAATCCTGAAGATGGAGACATTAGGCTCCTTATGTAAGAACCAAAGATTTGGCCCCAGACACTCTAGTACCACGTTATGATGTCAGGCATATTTAAAAATTGAAGAGTGAGATGAGAAGAGAGAAATAAAGAGGAAAAAGAATGGAGAAACAAGAAGGGAAAGGAAGAATAGGAGACATCCTAAAATGATGCATTTACTCAACAGATATTTGAAGCTCCATTACGTGTACATCCTTATATTAGGGACCAATGGCAGAAAGCCAATTAAAATCCTCATGAATTCTTTGAGGAATTCAATCTCCAAAAGGCTAAGCTAGGAAAATAGATCAGTACAATATAAAATTGTATGAGTTATGTGTCCAAGGCATAAATAGCAAGAAATAGACTATAATTGGGGGTACTATAACAGAAAACAAAAAGGAAAAAATTATCAGAAAAATATAGGTTACTCAGAAAAGGTCAAGAGAAGTAAAATTTGATGACTTGTGAATAATAGTATACAAAGTTCAATCATAGTACACAAAGCTCGTGGTTTTTCCATAGATATTATGGCAAGTTTTGTTTTTATTCTGTCAAATGATGCAAACTCAGGCAATAGATCAAAGTCAGAACTTATTTTACCTACAGTTTATTTTTAAACGTAACCTGAAACACATCCAAGTATCACTTAATTATCAGATTTTCAAACAGTGCTTTATTGTAGAATTCC
The DNA here is from genome assembly GCA_963574885.1 of Lepilemur ruficaudatus. NCBI lineage: Eukaryota > Metazoa > Chordata > Mammalia > Primates > Lepilemuridae > Lepilemur > Lepilemur ruficaudatus. Next base: position 41,442 of record CAUYRT010047079.1, read on the forward strand.
TGCGTATATTACATCAAATAACATCTCTCACAAGAAAAAGCCATTGATGATGCATTGTTAAAGAGGTAGAGAGGAACTTTCCAGAGGAAAAGTAACTTCTGCTACTAGCGCTAATCAGTTGATAATTTATGAATCAAGAAATTAGATATATTTTAAAGTATACCATAACTTATTGTTAATTATAGTTACTTTGTTGTGCTGTCCAATATTGTTTATTCTATTTAACTATTTAACTATAGTTTTGCACCCAAAGAGTGGATTTGGAATGTTCCTAACACTAAGAAATGATAAATGTTAGAGGTGATGGGTACCCCTTAATTATCCTGATTTGATCATGACGTATTATATGCCTGTATCAAAATATCACACGTACCATATAAATGTACATAACTATTATGTACCCATAATAATTAAAAATAAAATTTAAAAAAAGGTGCAATTCAATATCTGTGACAGATGTAACACTACACCTGAGCCACAAGAAAAAGTCATTTAAAACTATATAAAGGTGGGAATGCCCTTAGTAATTTATCCTCTCGGGTGACATAGAAAGCGGAATGGTGAGAAAAGGGACAGAGTAATAGGAATAAACCTCCGGAGGCTAATGTGGATGTTTTTTTCTTCTGGCTCTGTTTTATCAGTGGCCACGTCATCATATTGTGGCTTGAACTGAAATCATTAAGATCAAAAGTATTTATTTTGGAAAGAAGGAAAAAAAAAACCTATAGAAGTTGGTTTATAAACATATGTTCATATAACCCCTTAGTCAATGTAATATTAAAGTATTTTGACCTACTATCAAAGTAAGTCAGCAGTATCTGCCTTTAAACCAAGGGTCAGGACAGAGGTCAGTTTTAATGAAAAATTGTGTATAAAATGAAAAATAGTAAGCCTGATAAGAATCAAATATTTTTGAGGCTTAAATGTTAACAGTGGTACAAACCATCTGTCATAAGATGGAGAGAAAGGAGGGCTTATGAGGAAATGATAAATCCATGAAGAAAGAGATATAATGTATTTTCCAAAAAGTTTCATTAGTTAATTGAAGGTGAGCTATGAGTACCTGCATCTTTCACAGGTTCTAAATTATGGACAATAGACAAAGCATCCTGAATTGTCCTAGGCATACTCTGTAGGAAAGATCTGGTAATCTGGAGTCAACTCTGCAAGGAGCTGTAAGTGAATAAGGTAAAGTGTGATTAGGATGATGAGCCAAGTGATTTGAGAGTTATACAAGGGCTTCCACGGGGAGGAGGGGGGTGAGAGTTTACTTTTTGAAGCTTGAAACACAATAGCCTAGTGGCAAATAACTCAGGGTTTGGACCTAGAAAAACTCAAGCTTGAGGATAAGTTCTGGTTCTACTACTTACTGGTTATGTGGCCAGAGGTAATTAGTTTATGTCAATTTCTTCGTATGAAAAATGGTGATAGTGAAAGTAACTATATTATTATAGGGTTCTTGGGAAATTTCCATGAGCTAAAAGTGAATAAAACATCACATGTCAGGTCCAACTACCTCCATTAATATGAGCTTTTAAATTCATTCCTAAATAATTGAAACAATGATAGTCAAGTCCATTGGACTCTAAGTCATGTTTTGCTGTGAAAAATATGGGAATAGTATTCTACATCATAATTGGATGAGATTTTCATATTAAATAGGCAAATAGTAGCCCCCCTTTATCCATGGAGGATACATTCTAAGACCCCCAGTAAACATCTGAAATCATGGATAGTACCAAATCCTATATATACTATGTTTTTTCCTATACATACATACATAAGATAAAATTTAATTTATAAATTAGGCACAGTAAGATTAAAATAACTGATAATAAAATAGAACAATGATAACAATATTGTGTAATAAAAGTTACATGCATGTGGTGTTTTTCTCTCTAAATATCTTATTGTAGTGTACTCACCTATTTTATGATTATGGTCAACTGTGGGTAACTGAAATTATGGAAAGTGAAACTAGATTAAGGAGGATTACTGTAGTGGCTTAACAGGAAATTTAGAAAAAAAAACAATTATGCTTTAATGTCATAAAAGCATAACAATAGCAGGCAACGTTTCAGAGCTTATAATCTCATATTCATTATCATACTTAACCTAGAGATAGATTTTACAGATAAAGAAACTGAATAAAGACACAGGCCAATCGAACAGAACTGAGAACCCAGATATAAAACCACCTTCATATAGCCATCTAATCTTTCACAAAGCACACAAAAACATACACTGGGGAAAAGAATCTTTATTCAATAAATGGTGCTAGGAAAACTTGATAGCGGCATGTAGATGTCTGAAACAGGATTCGCACCTTTTGCCTCTCACAAAAATCAACTCACAGTGGATAACAGACTTAAACCTAAGGCGTGAAACTATAAGAATTCTAGAAGAAAATGTCAGAAAAACTCTTACAGACATTGGCCTAGGGAAAGAATTCGTGAAGACGACCCAAAGGCAATCACAGCAACAACAAAAATAAACAAATGGGACCTGATCAAATTAAAAAAGCTTCTACACAGCCAAGGAAACTGTCATGAGAGCAAACAGACAACCTACAGAATGGGAGAAAATATTCGCATGTTACACATCCAATAAAGGGCGAATAACTAGAATCTATATAGAACTCAGGAAAATCAGCAAGAAAAAAAATCAAACAACCCTATCAAAAGTGGACAAAGGACATGAACAGAAACTTTTCAAAAGAAGATAGACTAATGGCCAAGAAACATATATAAAAAAAATGCTCAACATCTCTAATCATCAGGGAAATGCAACTCAAAACCACAATGAGATATCACTTATCCCCAGTGAAAATGGCCTTTATCAAAAAGTCTCAAAACAGTAAATGTTGGCGGTGGTTGCGGAGATATAGGAACACTCTTACACTGCTGGTGGGACTGCAAACTAGAACAACCTCAATGGAAAGCAATATGGAGATACCTCAAAGAGATACAAGTAGAACTACCATTTGATTCAGCAATCCCATTACTGGGCATCTACCCAAAGGAAAAAAAGACATTCTATAAAAAAGACATCTGCACTGGAATGTTTATAGTAGCACAATTCACAATTGCAAAGATGTGGAAACAACCCAAATGCCCATTAATATGTGAGTGGATTAATAAAATGTGGTATATGTATACCATGGAGTTCTACTCAGCCACAAAAACAATGGTAGTATAGCACTTCTTATATTATCCTGGATAGAGCTAAAATCCATTCTACTAAGTGAAGTACCCCAACAATGGAAAGACAAGCACTACATGTACTCACCATCAAACTGGTTTTAACTGATGAACACTTAAATGCATATGTAGTAATGACATTCATCGGGTGTTGGACAGATGGGAGAGGGGAGGAAGGGATGGGTGTAGTGCGCACGGTCTGGGGAGAGACACACTTGAAATTCTGACTCAGGTGGGGCAAGGGCAATATACATAACCTAAACATTTTTACTCCCGTAATATGCCAAAATAAAAAATAAAAAATAAATAAACTGAAGTTCAAATAGCCAATTAATTAATTACCCAAGGCCATACAGCCAAGATGCTATAGAGATGAAATCAACCCAAGCCTTCTAAGTACAAGTATTATATCCCTTAATTGCAAATTCATTTAACAGCCATCATTATCAGTTGACTTTTGCTCTGTAACAAATCATCCCAAAATTTAGAGACTTAAAACGACATTTTTTTTTCTCATGAATGTAAGTTGGCTGGGATGTTCTTCAGGTCTACACAACTTCAACTGCGGCTGGATGATTTAGGATGGCCTCACTCACATGCTGGAAGTTTGTTTGTACTAGGAGATGGCTCATCTCTGTCTGCTCCATCATCCAGCAGGCTAGCCTGGGCTTTATCACATGGTAGTCTCAGGGAGCCGGAGAGCAGTAAGTGAGCAAGTTCCTAATCACAAGCATGTTTCAAGCCTCTGGTTGTGCCATACATCCTACTGTCCCATTGGCTAAAACAGGTCATATAGCCAACTTCAGGGTCCCTGGATACAAGGAGGTGTGAAAACATTAAAGGATTGGTATTAAATTTGCCAACATTTTAATATCCCTTAGCTCTGAGCGGTAGGAGTCTAGGTCATTTTTATTAATATTTACGTTCTTTTCTGTATTTTCCAAAATGATCATTTATCACTTTCATAATATTAAAATAGATATTTCTTAAATAATTTAGAAAATTGACCATTTTCTGGAGAACCACAAGTCCTGGTTGTGAGCTCATTTCTTTTTGAAATGGGAATTAAGACTTCTCTGTAAACCACAACAGATAATGTTACTGTTAGTGTTTCTCAGGGTTCTCTTTTGTCTTTCTCATCATATCGCTCCACTCTTCTGGTATGATCTCATGAATTCTTCTTCCTTCAGTTATACTTTATATGCTGATAACTCCCAAATCCATATACCCAGCAGAGTTCCTACAGAAGTACCTCTAACCTGTCTCTCCAAATTCCTACTGAATATATTGCTGAAAGGGTGTCTGCTTACTCCTTTAAAAACGCTGATGTGATTATAGCCCTGCCCTTTTTGCTTAAAACCACTTACAGGTGTCTAAACTTTCTCTCCTCCTCTACATATCTCCTCTGTCTTTCACTCTCTCTCATTCATTATGCTTAAAAGGCACCTTTCTTGCAGTTTTCTTAAGTTGTTTTTCCCCCCATTTTTCCAGACCTGCAAGCTCTTTTTTTGCCACATCCTATGCTTCTCCTGTTGGAAGCCCTAGTACTACCCTTCCCCTCTTTTAATGGAAACTCATCTTTATGATCCTGGCAAAAGCATCAATTTCTAACCACTCAAATTGGTTAGGCCTGAAAACTTTAGAACATTTATCCCAGGATATTATTAGAAATAATCAGCTCCTTTTCATCTCCATATCTCAGATCATATGTCCCACAAACATGGGTCATATGCACTTCTTAAGTGTTTTGAAAGTACCTCAAACTTCCTCTCCTATGCAATTTGTACAACTATATTATAGTTTTTAGTTAAATTTTCTGTATTTTCTCATTAAACTATTAAATTAAACTGAAGTTAAGGGCCATATTGATCTTGTTCATCCTTGTATTCCCATTCCCTAGAACAATGCCTAGCACATACACATATGATACATTTAATAAAAATTATTTCATTTGTTTAACTACAATATACTCCTTAATTTCTATTTCAATGGAAAGGAACACTAACAAAAAATGACAATAAGAACATGCCATATAAATTTAATTGCATCATCTCTTTTGGAGAACGTTTTATTTCCTTGCTATATTGATCTAGGCTATTGTTAAGGTAGAATTTTACAAGTGATGCTAAGAACATATGCCCAGCACATTCACAGTTACCAAGCCTAGAAATGAATACTACGTAAAGACATGTCAGGAATTGACAATACTGACTATAGAGGCATAGTTTCCTAGAGATCAGAAGAAAACAAATTTCTTAAGCATTTTGTTCTTTATGTTTTCAAAGTGGCAAACAAAGTGAGTTTATTGGCATTTCCCTTCTATTCATTCTTGTCAAAGACAAGACTAAACATTCTTCAGATAGTTTTATCCAAAGATAATTCTAAAATTCAATAATTATAAAATTAAATTATAAATAAACTTAATTTATTAAATATATCTAGTCATATGGAGTTTCATATCTTAACCATGAAAATAACATAAAGCAACATAAATGTGTAAAACATACCAAGAAACCACAGCCTTTTAAACATTTATTAATACAGAGTTAATCTGGAACAGCTGAGTGCCATTCTAGATGCTTTTACTTAAGGAAAATTTTAGTAGGTTACTGTTCCTTAAGAGAATAAAGAATTATATCTTAATAGTAGGATCTTTTTTCCACAAAGGAATAATTTAATTCAAAATTCTATTTCAAAAAGTTTGCCCCTGGTGAATATTTCCATTTAATTATAATGTAATTAAACACATGATCTTTGGAGTAAGGATGAGCTTTGGAAGTTCTCTTCCAAATGAGAGACTAAGTCTCATTTTTCTCATTTGCACAATAAAGACAATTATGTCTATTTTATAAGGACATGGTGGGATTCATTACTTCGCCCAACTGATGTCTGAATTTGTATTTTATAACAGGCATTATCTAGTAACAAACAAGATACACACAAGCTACTTCTATAATAAGCTTACCACTGAATGCAGGAGATTTTATTAGTGAACTAGTGTGACAAAACACTTAGGACAATACTTTGTACATAATAATAAGTGTCAATCACTGTTACTGTTATTACTACTTCTTAAAGTAATAGAACATCACATTATAACATAAAACACAAAGGTGGGTAGCAATTTAGTTGCATTCATATGTATACAAATATACATACATGTGTACACCAAGATTTCCAAATACACACACATACCAATGATTCTGCAGTCTCCACTAAAATTCTTCATTTTAAAAGTATAAACTCCAATGTAGTTTCTCTTAATACAGAGGCTTAAGATTCAAACTGATTTAATAAAGATTTTAAATGAAGTTGGAATAGTCAGTGACTCATAGGGCAGAAGTGGGTGGCAGGTGACAGAGGGGAAGGCCTTGGGCAGAAAAGAGACTCTTGGGACAGTTTCCCATTCAGAATGCTATGAGGTATTATTTCCTCTGTTATTTTAACCTATGGTTGACGCATAAATCACATTTTCCCACACGTCTATACATGAAAGTAGTTATGTTTAAAGACTTTCTGAAAAGAAGTCCTGTCAAGCACCCTCAAGCACCCCCAAAACCAACAAAACCAAAGGTTAAGTAATTTTTTAAAGAGTCTTAAGTTAATGCTTAAAGTTTCTGGGTCTTACCCTCCCCCCCTCCATAAATAAGCTGTAGCAGAATCTACTGTCTCTTGCTTTATAAAGAACTATATAATGTTTATAATTTAACTTAATACCTAAGATTCTATATTATGAAAGCAGTCATTTTGTCTTAATTTTAAAATGTTTATTGATTGTCCTAAGTAATTTGCAATTGCACAGAGGAAATAAGAAATGTAATTTTAAGCCTGTAACACATTAAATGAAAGATGTTTATAGTCTTCTTCTGCTTTTCTAAGAATTATGTTTTTGAATACATTAACATAAGCAAGAATCTTCTGGGCTATGACTTCAATATAGCAGTACTGGGTTGTCTTCCCATCTTTAACTGTCATACTTTGAATAAAATATATTTAAAGAACACAAACATTTATCACAATAAAATATCTAAACCTAATAACCTACTTGAAAGTCTTCACAGGATGAGTATTTAATAGTTATAAATAATAGTAGTGCCATTTATTGAATAAGGACTTTTGACCTCAGTGTATGTTTTTGTCTGCTTTGTCAAAGATTTGATGGCTACATGAGGATGGTTTTATATCTGGGTTCTCAGTTCTGTTCCATTGGTCTATGTCTCTGTTCTTGTGCCAATAATATGCTGTTTTAGTTACTATAGCCTTGTTGTATAGCTTGAAGTCTAGTAAATTGATGCCCGCCAATTTGTGCTTTTTGCTTAAGATTGCTTTTGCTATATAGGGTCTTCCCTGGTTCCATATGAAGCATAGAATTATTTTTTCTAGGTCTGTGAAAATGATGTTGGTATTTTAATAGGGATTACATTGAATCAGTAGATCACTTTGGGTAGCATAGACATTTTAACAATTGTTGTTAAACAATTGTTGTTGATTCTGCTGACCCATGAGCATGGCATGGTTTTCCATCTGTTTATGTCCTCTGCTATTTCCTTCCTCAGTGTGTTGTAATTCACTCTGTAGAGGTCTTTCACCTCCTTAGTTAAATATATTTCTAGGTACTTATTTTCTTTGTTGCTATTGTGAAGGGTATTGAGTCTTCAATTTGGTTCTCAGTTTGAGTGTTGCTGGCATATAGGAATGCTACTGATTTGTAACCTGAGGCTTTGCTGAATTTGTTTATCAATTCCAACAGTCTTATGGCAGACTCTTTGGGGTTTTGTAGATATAAGATCATATCATCAGGAAAGAGTGATAGTTTAACCTCTTCTGCCCCCATTTGGATGCCCTTGATTTCCTTCTTTTGTCTGATTGCTCTGGCTAGGACTTCCAGCCCTATGTTGAAGAGAAGCGGTGATAGAGGGCAACCTTGTCTTGTTCCAGTTCTAAGTGGGAATGCTTTCAATTGTTCCCTGTTCAGTATGATGGTGGCTGTGGGTTTGATAGAGACGACTTTTTATCATTTTGAGGTAAGTCCCATCATTCCTATTTCATTAAGAATTCTTATCATAAAAGGGTGCTGAATTTTGTCAAATGCTTTTTCTGTGTCTATTGAGAGGATCATATGGTCTTTATTTTTACTTCTATTTATGTGTTGAATTACATTTATAGATTTGCATATGTTTAACCATCCCTGCATCTCTGAGATGAAGTCCACTTGCTCATGATGGACTATTTTTTTGATAAGCACCTGAATTCCATTTGCTAAGATTTTATTGAGGATTTTTGCAATATATACTGAGCACTTGATAAATGGCAGACATAGTGCTAAGCAGGAAGCACTATGTATTTAGCATTTCCTGTGTATTTAGCAGGAAGCATAATAAAAAAGTGTTTACCCACTAGGCGTCTGGTAAGACTGATGAATAAACAGGAAATTGAAAATTAATGAGATACGTACTGTAGTATGGGATACGTAGGGTTATGTGGACTAAGACAGATGAATAAAATCTAGATATCAGGAGAAAAGATTGATGTACATATGGTAAGTTTGGACAAAAGTTGTGAGAACACAAATTTGTCTCAGACAGAGGTTAGAAGCTAATGTTTAAAGAGAAAATATTAGCTAAGTTAAGTGAAGTAAGCTCATCAGAATATTAACCTCAAACAGAAAGTATGAATTGACGTTGTAGGCAAGTTAATCACAGAAGTGACAGGTGGAAAGCTTCATTTAATACTGTGATATGGTGATTACCAACTGATAAGAAAACAGTGGAATAGACAAAAAATAAGTGTGACAGTATCTAGGTGAAGGTGTTGAAAGCTTGGACTCTTCATTTTAGTGGACAGTGGCAAGGGGAAAAAATGAATCCCAGAGATTTTTTAAAATAACAATCAGAAGGCATAGAGACATATTGGATATTTTGGATGCCAGACAAAAAAATGAAAGGTAATTCTACAATTTGAGTTCAGGGGCCTACAAATCTAAGAGAGCTACTGCACATGGTTTTATCTGGAAAGGAAAGGCAGTTTGGGAGCAAATTTCTAAATTCATTTGGAAAGCACTGAATTTAACATTATATTCATAATTCAATTCAATCTATACAATTGTGAGTTGAAAATAAGCACAGGAAGAATGCATGCAGGAAACTAGGGCTAAAGGTCTCATCTGGGAATTATCTGCATGGAGATCAGAAATGAAGCCATGACTATGCTCTAAGAACAGCAAAGGCTTGGGACAGAAGCTTGAGTGCCCTCCTATCTAAAAACTAGGAGAAGAAAAGGAAGTCATCAAAGATGTACAGAAAGCATGAGCAGAGGGACAGGCGAATCTATGCAGAAAAAGCAGAAAAAAGATTCAAGAAGAAGGTATTCTCAAATATCAAATATCTAAATGCATCCAAGGAACATAAGAGCTATGGTATCATTACTGGCTGTAGGGGCAGAAAGTTCACCGGTAGTACTTTGATAGTATTTTCAGAAGTTCATGGGGCTAGAAGAAAGGGAAATCCTAGTTCACATAGTTAAAATGGGATAAGTAGATATGAAGTAGAAACAATGGAAAAAGTCTCTTTCTTCAAGATTTTGATGTAAATGGAAAGGTTAAAAAGGAGCTGGAAGAAGTAGCAGGGTCAAGGAAGGTGGGTCTTTTCTGTTTTAATAATGCATATACTTGAGTAAGTTTGAAAGCAACCTTTACATTAAAGAAAATACATTGGGCATCAAAAATATAAGGGTGAATAAATCATGATGATTACCTTCAAGGAGCTCACAGCCCAATACCCTTCTCCAAAGAGCTTGAATGAAAATATGAGAGGATGAATATGAGATAATATGAGACAGTTTTCATCAAAATTAGGTTTGCAGCATAAACAAGTAATATTTTCCCTAAGAATGAAGAGGAGAAAAATGGAAGATAGTTGGAGGTGTTAAGAAGAAAAGAGTCTTGGTGACATTTGAGAGGTGAATAAAACTGTTTTTGTGATGACAAGTACAATCATGATGAAACTCCAAAGAATTAATCTGTAATTGTCATATTCTTGTGCATTTTTCTTTCATCAGCATTCCACAGCCTGACAGAAAAAGCAGAGTGAGTAGGCAGTAGGGATGATAGATATACGAGGAATGATGTTTAGGGAATAAGCAGCATCTTTGAAGAGTAAAAAGAACATGTAGTGATCTAAAGTTAGAGTACACACATAAATTAAGCAAAGTGCAGCAATTCTAATCCTATAATTCTAGTCCTTAAAGACTAATATAATAGGTTTAGCATCATTATTGCTAATTGGCATCAATGACAAATATGAAAGATATGATTATGGTAGAAATTTTAATGGTTAATTTCTGGTATAAATCTAGTCTGTTATTTAACCGGAGAACTTGAGAAAAACAAAAATATCTTTCAATTCTGCTTAAGAGGCCATACCTATTCTCCTTAAAGTATGTCTTAGTTCTCACAAGGCATCTGATTCCACAGCTAAAAATAAATAGAAGTTGGTTAACCAAGGGTCAAAAGTCTAAAATGGGACTTGATAGCACATTTTGGCATTTGTCCCAAGTACTTCTTGAGGAAGGCCATAGCCAGAATCCTCCACCATCAAGATCAGATGTAAGAATAATTCTCCTACTAACAGGATTTCCCAGTATTGAAGGGCAGAATGACTCTATCAGCCTTGTTCATTCACTTTAGTTCCAATCAAACTAAACTGTACACAAAGCTGTATTCTGTAGGAAGAAGAAATGAAGAATCCAGAGGGCAGAAGATATAGCTCTCTTAGACATGTTTGGTGGCAAAGAAGAGAAGCACATAAAAAATAAGTTAAAATTAAAAATAGATGTCCTTGTAGGTGTACAATAGTCAATCACACTTTTATTTATGATCAAGAAATGAAAGGAGGTGGATAGCGTAGCTACTGAGTCAGGAACCTGAAAAATTCAGTAGCGGAAATTTCTTTCTTTCTCTCTCCCAGAATTATCTTCTATTTCTGCTCCTTACTGCATATCTCTTCCAAACATTTTTATCTTTCTGATGGCCAGTTTTCCTACTATCCTTGAATATGGTCAGTCATGAGTAGAGAACCAGCTCCCAACTAATTCTCATTGCCTATGTCCAAACTCCCTGTAGCTAGGAGAAATCATCTAATTGGCTGCCAAATTTGTGGACAGAGAGTGTCTTCAAGAAGGGAGTTGGATAAGGACAACATTTAGTATTCCTAGAAGATGGTCTAGAACTTCAGAAAGAATATACATTCCAGACCATGTCTAAATACAGCAACTAACTCCAGTGTTTTATGTAAAAACATTCTTGAACAGATAGTCCACAGAGTATCAACCAAAAGGTTTTCATATATAAGTTATGTTGTAGGCTGTGCTAGAAAAACAAGGTTAGAATATGGGAGAGTTTTATCCTGTATTTCTCTGAGTTGTGATGTAAAAGTCATGAGAATAAGCTGGGAATGAGTAAAGTTGCAAAATGAGTGCACATTCTTTATGGAATTAGCTATTAATCTACTTTTTTGAGGATTCTAATTTTATATTTTCCAATCAAGTATTATCATTACACATTTTAGGAAAACCTAAATCAAGTCATTTTGGCTTTCAAGTGTGGCACATTAAAATCATGCATAATACTGGTTACTCATCTGTAGAAGAAACCAACAGAATATAATAATATAGACTTGAGTACTTCAGGCTTCTTCCTACATCGAGACTTCATTACTTTATGAATTGACAACCTCATCTGTATTTCTAAGCTCCTACGTAAATCAGACTCATATTCATCTCTCTTCAAAGAAGGTATGACTTATTCCATAAAACTCATTTGTACTTTAAAAAAAAAAAACTGCCACCACCACTGTCCCTGCCTTCTCAATTCTGATCCAAGCAAGGATCAGAAATTTTAATTGGATCCTTACACTTGAGTCAGATCTTTATAGGAACACAGCAAGACAGGAAACTTGTCCTGTATGGATCATATCTTCAGCAATTGTATTAACCTGTAAAGATGGTAAAAATGATTTAATGTATTACATTGAAATTACAGGTCAAATTCCTTTGACAACTTATTTCAGAGAAAAGTATTTTATCTTTAAATACCCTTGCTTTGTATAGAACATTGCTCCATACAAGAAACTCATTAGCTATGGCAGGAAATCTTTTTATCATATGAACATCTGAGATGTAACAGACTTGTTATAAATTTATAAACCTATGCGGTAGATTGAATTGCGTATCTCCCAAATTCCTATATTGAAGCCCTAACCCTCAATGGGACTGTATTTGGAGATAAGGCTTTTAGGAAGAAAGTAAGGTTAAATGACATCATAGAGGTAGGGTCCTAATCCTGTAAAATCAGTGGTCCTAGAAAAGGAGGAAGAGAGTCTATGGCCATACCACCCTGAACATGCCTGATTTCATCTGATCTTGGAAGCTAAACAGGGTCAGGCCTGGTTAGTATTTGGATGGGAGAAAAGGAGAAAGAGAGAGAGATCTCTTCCTCCAAACACACATATTGAGCAAAGACCATGTGAGTGCACAACCAGCAGGCAATTGTCTACAAGCCAAAAAGAGGGCCTTCACCAGAACCCGACAAGGTTGATACCCCTGATTTCAGACTTCCAGGCTTCAGAACTGTGAGAAAATAAATTTCTATTGTTTAAGCCACTTAATTCATGGTATTTTGTAATGGCTTCCCAAGCTGACTAATACACAATATAACCTCAGTTGTTCCAAAAATCACAAAATTTGATGGGTTAATAGCAAAATAAGAGATCCTTAAGCATCAAATAAATTGTGGACTTGCAAATTCTATGATAGCCTTTAATTAACTTATCAATTTATCAATTATAAATGTGTTACATTTGGCTACTTTGTGGAGAGTTATTTTATTTTCTTATAGTTGCATAATAAATGCTAAAATACAGCTCCAAATACAATTAGATCTTGAACTGACACTTTATGAAAATAATTTTGATTTATGAGAAAACCCAATAGCTCTTAACTTGATAACCAAATTAATCATAAATTTATTTTATTATGGAATGATTAAGCATGAGGATGAAGTCATCATTACATTATTAATTTATATATTACAAAGATGCAATTTATGTTTGTGATTTTCTAATTTACAAGTTCCAAATACCAATAAAGCCTGCTGCTAATTTGGGTCTTTGGTTTAGCACTTCAGTTGCCTCATTTTACGTAATGCCACCTAACTTAATTCAGAGGAGAATTTCTAAATATAAATAGAGAAGGTAATTTGAGAAATTTAATTAGTGATCCCTCCCACACTACTGATTAAGTCTGACTTTGGATCATTGATTTACCAAAAAAAAAAAAAAAATTTCTCTAAAAATTCCATGAGCTAAAGTGATTATTTAATATCACATTCCTATATGCTATATATTTTGTTATTTAAAACAAGTCAGGTCTATCTCTGCTATTTTTTAATAAAAATGGAGTAACGGAGGCATCTCAGCTATATCGGCAGTTTTGAAACGGGTAATTTCTTTCCAAGAATGTGCGTTATTTCACTGAAGACTTACAATATTACATGCCTGATGGGAAATGAAGAGAAAAAAATATATATTTATATTATTTCTGATATTGAGGAGATGCGTTTTCATATTTTCCTGAGCTAAAAGTGTGAGCTTTAGGTATGCAGCAACTAATTTATTCTTAATTCCTTTTATTTAAAAGAAATGCATTGAGCTTATAATGTTGAAAAATAGTTACCCAAAGGGCACGTGAAGATATAGCAGACTATGGCCGGGCGCGGTGGCTTACGCCTACAATCCTAGCACTCTGGGAGGCCAAGGTGGGAGGAATGCTCAAGGTCAGGAGTTCGAAACTAGCCTGAGCAAGAGCGAGAGCCCGTCTCTCCTAAAAAAAAAATAGAAAGAAATTAATTGGCCAACTAAAATTATATAGAAAAAATTAGCTGGGCATGGTGGCGCATGCCTGTAGTCCCTGCTACTCAGGAGGTTGAGGCAGGAGGATTGCTTGAGCCCAGGAGTTTGAGGTTGCTGTGAGCGAGGCTGACGCCACAACACTCTAGCCCGGGCAACAGAGTGAAACTCTGTCTCAAAAAAAAAAAAAAGGAAAAAGAAAAAAAGCTATGGCAGGTTATAGTGGTTACCCCATATTGTCCTTTCAAAGATGAAAAGAATATACCATATTCCTCTTTTTCTAAATTTAACAAAATATTTACTGAGTAGTACCCTACACTAAGTGTTAGGTTATATGCCAGGAATTGGAGAGTCAATGATGATTAAAAACAGACTTGGTTTTTATTCTTACGGAGCTTCAGATCTAGTGGGGGAGAATGGCACTAATACAATAATCACATAAATCAATGTAAAATTACATTGTACTGACATGCTGTAAAAGAAAAAGTATTGTTCTAAGTGTGCACTTGGCTAAGAGAAAAGCACTGAAATATCTTGAAGTAGAAAAGACCTAGAAGAGCAAACTGCCCAGAGCTGGGGAAATGAGAGACAGCTTGGTGAAAGATAATATTCAGCAATTTACTTTTACTCAGAAAATAATGGAAAACCTTAGAAGAGTTTTAAGTAAATGGGGATGGAGGATTGGAGTAATTACATTTGTATTTTCAAAATATGCCCAGTCTAGTGGAAGAAGGATTGGCTTCAGGCAGACCAGTCAGAAGGTTATTCTGTAAATCTGAAGGAGAGCTCTTATTGCACAGATTGGAGTATTGCTGAAGAAGATAAGGAGTAGAGGGAAAATCAACAGAATTTGGTAGTGAACTGGATATGTAGAAATCATAAAAGTATATTTTGCTCCCATAAGAGATTATAACATTAGCATTAAGGTAGAGGAAGCAAAACATCTACTCAGGTTGTGGTATGGAAACTTCTCCAGCTTTTGTACCAATGAGGTGAACATTCTACAATATGGATAAAACATTCTTCAGTGTTGATATTTCTAAACTTATAAGAACTCCAAACATAAATGTCCTTTTCCTGGCTAACTGTGGTGCTTCTTTGGTGGTCTATAGGAATTCCAGTACATAGTGTTCACATGTAATTTTTCTCTCTGAATTTTCATTTAAGTCTAATTCTGTAGAAGTTCTCTCACATCCTAGATAAAAATAATCCCAAATTTGAAGGGCATTGCTTAGGGTTTATCATTTACAAGGAGACAGACAGTTCACCAGGGGAAGACTATCCTTAAATGTTTAGGATTTTAGGCTGCTAGACAATCCAGCAAAGTAGCCCAGAATCTCTTAAAAAAAATAGATTGTGTGCACTGGCCTCTTCAAATGGAAACATATCCAAAAATGACTTGAAATCCATATATATTTTCTAGGAAACTCTATTTCTAACTCCTTCTACAACTCTTCTTGGGCCACGATGAGGAGATCTAATGTGAGATGAGAATCTACTCATAAACATCAAGAAGGTAACATGATGAGTAGTAACTTTCACAAAATTTGAGATTACATTTTCTTGTTAATAGAATAACTGTTAACCTAAATAATTTAAGACATGATCTCAATTATTCATATCACCCAAATTATCTGTTTTTCCTAAAAGTCTAATATAGGCCTTCAACAATTTTTGTATGAATGGTCCGAATAGTAAAGAACTAAACACCAGTTCACAAAGATGAATTCTCCCATTCACTTTGAGGGTGTTCAGTTTGACTTTTCCTCTCAAGACAAAGCCTCCTACAAAATCAAAGGAAATAATAAAACTGTCAGATGTCAAATTGTTTTTTCTTGTCAACCTATTCCCCAGTGTCCTTTCTCCTGAATTTTGATTTCTTCTAAAGAAGTTGTTTTGAAATTTGAATTCAAAACAGCAACACTAAAATCTTATTGCAAGGTCCTCAACTATCGGCATATAAATATGTGTATAAATGCATAGGAAAGAATACACTTAATGTAAAAATATTTTCCATTTCTTTTCTTAAAAGAACAAGGTATACCCAATTCCATTTATCCCAGTTTTTTTTTATATTTGTGTCTTCTTCTAAGAACGCCCACTTCCTGACAATGCTGTTGACAATGTCATCCCCAATATGACAGTTTTATTATTTTATCCATAGTCTGTGGGTTAGAGAAATTCAACATACTCTAAGTTTAAAAAACTTCAGCTTGGAAACCTGAAAAGAAAATGTCATTTAATAGTAAAAGAATTTAAATCAAAGATCTTAGGCAAAATGTAAAGTCAGAAGAGAGGCAGAGAACATTGACATTGAAAGCCTAACACTCCCTCTGCTTTTATATCAACTTTGTTATTCCCCTATTTTGAATTGTACATACACTTATAAGTGCTTCTACTTTCCTTTTGCAGTTTTTTCCCTTTAGTTTTTTTTTCAGTAATGCTTGAATTGTTTATTGCATTTCTTTTCATGTTAATTTTTGCTTGTTAAATAAAAATAGAATATATATCCCCTTCTTTATAAAAGTAATATTTGCTCATTATATGCATGTGAAATATTGGGACAGGTAGTAGGAAAAAGCCATCTACTGTTCCAGCACTTAAAGATAACCACCACTGATGACCCTTTTTTACAATCGTAGAATGAATGATAAAGGCCAAGAAATCATTTCAAATATGGTCATCTCTTCTATAAAGATCAAAAAAGGAAATCTTACAACCACACCTATGCCCTTTTAGAGACAATGACCTTGAACAGGAAAATAAGAATTTTAGAACTGTTATCACTCACTTTACCAATGAAGAAACAAGTTCAGAATGATTAAGTGACTTGTGAAGGTAAAACAGCTTGCACTGGAATGAGAAATGGATAATGGTTCCCTGCATGGTTCCTCTGTCATTTTCCTATAACCATAAGCATGAGGTGTTTCTATGCTTGACCAAAAGATAGAATTATCTGAACAAATTGTCTATGATATAGGCTCCTGGAGCCCATGATTATTCAATGATTCAGAGTTTCTCAAGGAGAAACCTTCATTTCTCTTTTCAAAGGTTGTAAAACATTGCTGATGACCAGCAAGTTTTATAAACCACTGGTGTAGACCAAGTCTTCCTTTTTGCATAACTCTCACATTATTCGTTGCTTTCCTTTTTTCTATCCTCTGTTCCATTTACATTCAATAAAGGAGTATTTTCAGGCAACATACTAACTGAAAAGGCAGATACAAAGAAAATTAAGAAATAGACCTTGACCTTGAGGGTTGGGCAGTAGCGCATGGTGAGGAAAGGAAAGAGGAATAGACACCATATGAATTAGTTATTACAAGTTATGTGCCATAACATGGGTGTGAAGTGCTATGGGAATGCTGTGGGTTGAAATGTGTCTCCCCCCTAAAATATGTTGAAGTCCTAACCCCCAATACCTGTAAGTGTGATTTTATTTGGAGATTTATTTTGCAGATATAATCAAGGTAAAATGAAGTAATAAAGAGTTAGGGTGGCCCCTAAATTTGATGACTAGTGTCCTTATAAGGAGAGAGGTTTACACAAATACAGACACAAACAGAGGGAAGGTGGCCATGTGAAGACAGAGGCAAAACTTGGAGAGATTTAGCTACAAGCCAAGGAACCACAAAAATGCTGACAAGCACTAAAAGCTAGGAAGAGGTCAGGAGGGACTCTGGAGTCTTCAGAAGGAGCATGGCTCTGTGACATTTTGACTTCAGACTTCCAGCCTCCAGCACTCAAAAGAACAAATTTCTGTTGTTCTAAACCACCCAGTTTGTGGTAACTTGCCAAAGCAAGAAAGTAAAAGAGTAAGTATCCCTTAGATGGCTTCATTTTAAAGGAACAAAAGAGATTGGAATGGTCAGTGAAATTTAAAAACACTGAATAAATTGAACTGTTTTACATTCTGTATTTGCAACAGCCAAGTCCTCTGAGAAAAATAAATTATATTAAGGTTGTGCTTATCTTTGTCTGTTTTTCATCAACATTAAATAAGTAAAACACAGAAGTATAAATATTTACAAAAAAATTATTTTAAAATTTAGTGCATACAAAATACTTGAAAAATAAAGATTTTTTTTTTACTATACACAATAAGAAACCCAAATAGTTTTAATTCTTAGTAATACAGAATATTATTCTCAATTATCTTACAGAAATTACTCTGTCCCATACATAGATTATATTTTCTTTGGGGAATTTGCAGAGATATGTAAGTAATCCCTAACAGTGAATAATAACAATAGAAGACTATGTGTTCTGTATCATGTTGACCTAAATCACACAGCTACTAAGTGTTGAGAACAGAAGAGAGAGGAGTCTGGCACAAGCAAAATGTAAGAAGAACGGTGATGGAAGAACTAAGAGTTAGACATGTTAACAAAAAGAGGAGTCCACCTCTAGGAATGAAATCTTTGGGCCAGGGTAAGAAGACATAGGCTACTGTCACATACCTATCTATCACCTAAATTAAATATTACTTCTGGTTTCTTAGCCATGAAACTCTCATCTTAGGGAATAAAAGTGGAGCAAGTGATAAGGAAGATTCATTAAAAAGATATGAATCGGCCGGGCGCAGTGGCTCACACCTATAATCCTAGCACTCTGGGAGGCCGAGGCGGGTGGATTGCTCAAGGTCAGGAGTTCAAAACCAGCCTGAGCAAGAGCAAGACCCCGTCTCTACTAATAATAGAAAGAAATTAATTGGCCAACCAAATATATATAGAAAAAATTAGCCGGGCAT